>PVIJ01013436.1:16914-45231 GCA_004024925.1 Scalopus aquaticus
GCGTGGGGCGGCGAGAGGGTTCACCAGAGACAGAGCGGGGAGCAGCACAGGCAGATCAAAAATACACTGCTGACCCCACTCTGTCTCTGGTGAAGCCTCTCACCGCTCCACACCTCTAGCCTGTACCCCAGCTGTATGTATAAATAAATAAATCTTAAAAAAAAAATACACTGCTGAGGGGAGCAGCGGGCGAGGCAGGAGAGGTCTGCCCCACCATGCGGGACTCTCCCTGGCCGGGCGTCGAACTCGCATCGCTGCTGCCGACAGCTCCACAGCGCAGCGCTGAACCGCTGCGCCACCAGGGAGGCCCCCGCCTTTCCTTTTTATTTCAATCAGTTGCTCTGTATTTTTTCTCAGGTTTCCTAAGTTGGAGGCATTCCATGAGCTCTAACATGTGAGACCCCACAGATTTCCTTGAGTTTGAGAAGGCTGAAGATGGTTGATGATCTCTGAGATCTGTTTTATGACTCTCAACTACCTGAACTACTCTTCTAAAATATATCTTCCAACAATTGTGATTACTCCCCCATGATAGAACGTGAGTCCCTTAAAGACAGGTCAGTGTAATTTTTTTCTTCCCTCACAGTTCTTAGCACTAGGCTTATACTTTTACACGGAAGATGGAACTAACAAAGGCTAGTTAACTGAGCATAGAGCCAGTTCTCATTTTCCCATCCCACCCCCCTTCATTGCTTTTGGCAGAGACTTGCCATTGCAAACACTCTTTTCTGCCTTCCAACTTTCTTTGCCTTCAGGTCATTCTGACTTTGTTTATAGATCACATATCCAGGTTTCTAGCCATTCCACTGACCATGATGTGATTCATAACAATCTTCCTTTTGCTTTAGACCGTTGCAAATCTGGCTGCAAGGCCCTTGACAAGCCACTGCCTCTCTCTGGACTGCAGCCTTTCCATCTGTGAAATGAGACAGCAGCCTCTCTGATTTCTAAGACCTTTTAATTATCTAAATTCCATGCCTTAAGGCAGCTACCTTAATTTCAGAAATATACTCTGAAATAAATTGTCAAATGGAGTATTTCCTTGTGAACAGGTGATGATCATAGATTCTTAAGAGGTTTAGCACCAGGTGTGCGTGTGCAGGACATCTTCCTAAATCTATCCCTGTGTCGAGATCTTGCCTGGCTTTTGTGGTTAAAGTCCTCTTTCCACAGATGACAGCACAGAGCCAACAGAGTGATGTTTTATGCCAAATAACCTCTTTCTTTACTTCTAAAAAGGCACTAAGCTCTGAGGTATATCCTAAGATGTGAGATGTACATACTATATTGTCACCTTTTGTTTTCTATGGAAAGCAAACCTTTGGAAAGAGAATAAAATATTTTTCAAACAATACTCATTTCCATTCTCAACTTTTTTTTTTTAAAGATTTATTTATTTATGCATACAAGCTGGGGTGCAGGCCAGAGTCGTGGGGCTGCGAGAGGGTTCACCAGAGACAGAGCGGGGAGCAGAACAGGCAGATCGACGGAAATACACTGCTGAGGGGAGCAGCAGGAGAGGTCTGCCGCACTATGTGGGAAGCTCCTCAGCCGGGCATCGAACTTGTGCCACAGCTGCCGACAGCTCCACAGGGCTGTGCTTAACCCACTGCACCACTAGGGAGACCCACCATTCTTTAACTTCTTATGTCATTTACTTCAGCACAGAAAACAAAGGTTTAGCTAATAGAAAAATATTTTCTGATCATTGGGACTTTTGGTTTAGTTGTTTCCAGTTGCATCACTCACTTAATGTGGTATTTTAAATAATTTGTTAAACATTCCTGTGCCACATCTGTCTTTTTTTGTAAAATGGAGATAATGATACATTACTTCGTTCCTGAGAACAGTTGCATCCCATGACTAGATAGCAAGGAACTGACCTTGAATTTGCTTTAATATTTACAAGTTTTAGTGATAAATCACTTAATTTGTAATGATGAATCACTTAACTTACTAGGATAAATCACTTAACTTCTTTAAGATGATATTACCTACCTCATGGGATTGTTACGGGAACTAAAAACTCTAGCTTAGTCTCTGGCACTTAATAGACACTCAACAAATGATAGCTGTGGTGATTAAGATCATGTCCAAGCTAAAGATCTTTAATTTTTAGTTAATTCCCAGATGTAGAGCAAAAATGACCATTGTTACAAGGTTTGGAGGACATACAGTGTGGCCCCATTTTCTTTAATCTGAGGTTTGGAAGAAGATATACAATCAACAGAGAAACACATTTGGCAGGTCCCTAATTGCTTTGCGACCTCTTGAAAATCATTTCCCATTCTCTTGGCATCTCTTTTTCCTGCCTGTAATTTAAGGGGTTTCAATTATGTGATTGCCAATGTTTCTTCAGGCTTTACAATGTTAAGAATGAGAGATTGAGCTTTCCTCTTTTCCCCAGGAGCAGTCAGTAGGGATTTGATGGTTTCAAGATTCAAATAAATTGTATCTGTGCCCTGGAGGTGTAATGGAGGAAATTCAGGTGTGTTAAATCCATTGTACAGTGGGGAAACCTTAGTTTCAAGGATGCCAGCAGCAATATCCTATTTGTAATTTTAGTATTGTATGTATTTCTTGGCCAGTATATTCACCAAGTCTCAGAAATATTTATGCTATTCTTTGTTCCACTCAAAGACCAAAAGACTTAGTCTCTCAAAATTACATGTGCAATATTTTTTCGCACCGAGGTTTGATAAACAACATGATATGCTAATAATAATCATATGAGGATTTTTTATGATAAAAGTATATCTGTGCCAAATTCTCTAGGCACCTAAGAATGCCAAACTGAATATATTACCTAATAAAAAGGTAGCCCAGCTCTATAAATCTCAAGCATAGTGAAGAAAAATTCTCCATAACCACCATCAACTACATAATAAATAAAGCAACTATTCACCCATGTAAAACAAAGGAAAGAAGGAGTTTTATAAAGCACTAGCACTTTGTATCTGAGGACTTTAAAGCAGAAACTGAAAACCTAGAAAGGTGTTATGTACTGAAATGGTCTAGTAGGTACTCAAAAGTTAAACCAAGTCTCTTCTTAGGGACTAGGCAAGCCAACTAGCCTTTGAAAGCTGTATAGAGGCTGCATCAGTTAAAATAGCAAATATGTGCTGCAGTAATACATACTTCCCAAATTAGGGTGGTTTAACTCATCAGATTTAGCTTAATACTCATGCCACATGCAGGTTGAGGTTTGTAACTCTCATCCACATCAACTTGGGGAAGCAGACTGGATCTTGACATCTTCTCCCCAGAAACTTTGACATCATGGTACTCTTCACTTCCAGCCATGCAAGTAGGGGAGAAAGATAAGATACTGTAAAAGAATCCATCCTTTCTTTACTACCTTGGGCTAAGTATAACACAAGAAAATTCTGCTCACAACCCATTGCCCAGAGCTAGCCATATGGTCCTAATTTTCCATAAGAGAAGGAAATAAGGTTGGCTGCATGGTGAGCACCGCTGTTTTGTCACCACAGGTCTCTCTTATTCATAGGGTAGATGTTCTCTGTGTCTCTTATCTTGACACGTAACATAGAAAAGCTTGAATGCCTCTTACATTACAGTACACTCAGGAGTAGACACATAAAATTATACTTTCAAGTGGTAGTATTATGTCAAAGATCAAGTAGAACAAAAATCATGAAGGTATTGAACCGATAGCAACCAATGGTGAGTTTATATATAACATGAAAAGTGTGAGTCCTGGTGCTATATGGCCTCTTTGTTCAAATTCTAACAACACTTATATAAGCTACCTTTGACCAAATAACTTAATCATTTTTAAGTTTCATATTTCTCATGATTTATATGAAATACTAATATTTACTCTAATTCCATTAGAGATGAGTTGCGAATTTCTTTTTAGATGATTGGTGTGGGAGTGTCATCAAAAGCATTGTGTACGTCATTATGGTAATGCATTGAAATGTAGATCAAGGGTCTTAGGTTCCTCTACAGTCTCCTCAACTAAAATAGAATGCTAGCTTTCTACAGTAAGTAATAGACAGCCCAACTTAAAATAGCTTAAATTAGGAGGATACACATTGCCTTCCATAATGATAAGTCCAGAGAAAGTGAATATGGCAAATCTTTAAGGACTCAAGTTTGTGTCATATCTCCACATTGATATTCTTTATGCTAATTTTATCCTCAGTTCATTAATAAGGAGTTTGTGACAGTTCTAGGTGTCATATCAAACTAAACAGTTAAAGGCAAGAAAAAGGATCATTATTCATTGGCTCACCTTCATTCTAAAACAAAAACAAAAACAAAAACAAAGAACATGTGCATGTATTCCATCCTCTGTTGCTTGCTTGCAGAATTCCATGAAAACTTATTTGCTAGAATTGGGTCACAAGCCTGTTCTTAAATTAATCATTGGCAAAAGGAATACAGGATTGTCATCTTTGGATTGGACTAAATACGGTCAATGAGATTTAGGATGTTAGTGAATCAGCGAGAATGCAACAGCTTATGTTGCATTCAATTCCTGCTGTGACATTTCCTTCTGGAAGGAAAGTTTCACCCTTCAAATATGCATTACGTTCTACCAGGATCTAAAAATGAATCGTAGCTCAACTGTAGCTGTTAAGGAGTCCTACCTCACACGAGGGCAAGAACCTCAGGTTGACCAGACGGGGCTGGCTGCTCAGCTTTGTGAAAAAACAAAGGCATTTTAGGTAGTCATATTTAGACAGACTAAAATTCTGTCAACTACTGGCAACACAAACTTTTTAAAGCTATTTATGTCTCTTATACTTCATTTCTGCTTCTACAACACAAGATGAGTCACTTCACAGGTGTTTTGAGAGGACTGAATTAAATAATGCAACACTTCTTATACAAAGTAGTCATGTGAATGTAAAACTGATATGGTACTAATGTTATTATCAGTATAATGAAGAATTAGAAGAAGGGAAGCCAGTCGTGGCTTATTCTAAAACCCATTTCTCCTGGTAATACTAGGCATCTATTACCCTATTTCCTTTCCAACAAATCCTCTGTCACTATGGATAGTTCTCATGTTTTTATGCAAATATGACTTGAAAAATATGTTTGTCCTCAATGTTCAAAAACGGACATACTTAGGTAAATTGGGGGAAGCCTGCATGATGGAAAGTTAATCAACCATTGAAAATGATGTTTGTGTAGTATTGCTAACAACTCGGAAAATAACTTACCTTGCAATATTAAAAATGTGTTTTCAAAGTATATACATAATATGATCTTAACTATGTAAAAGAAAAATATTCTGGGGAAAAAGGCTTGGAGGGAAAAGTACCAACCTTAACAAACTGGCTCTCCTCAAAAAGATTCTGAATGATTCTTTTTGTGTACTTTAATTCCATATTGTCCTAATTTTCTTTTTTTGAGCATATATTAATTATATGCTTACATGAAACTATGATGAGTACAGTTATTAATATAGGCATGTAGATAGATATGTATGTCAACATTATCATTTATAGAGCTCTTACCACACATACCTGACTTTGTGTTAAGCTCATTATGTAGACATTACCTCATAAATTTCCTGCTAGAACCCCAGGGAGTAGTTACAATTATTTCCATCATTATTTCCATATGATGAAATTGGGTCTTAGAGGAGGAAGTAAATTACCAAGATTACCCATTCCAACAAAGGAGATGGGGATGAAAATCCTTGGTGTTATTCCTCACACCCCTGATTTGGAACACCTCTCTCTTTATAAAGCAGAGACTTAGAAATGAATTACTAGTTGGGCAGATTACAGAAGTTATTTAAGTACATACAGTCTGATGACCTTAAAGTTCCCATTCAATGCAGTGATTCTTAGATTCTGTGAAAGAGTAAATGGGATGCACATTTTGGATGGCAAGTGCCCAACAGAAATTTATATGCAAGTATGTAAGAAATACGTAAATGGGGGGGGGGGAGCAGTAGAAAGGCACAGAAAGCAGAAAGCGGCATTTGAGTCTTTCATATTAAATCGGTGCATTGTCACAGTAGGTGCTGGCTGATTCTGTGGAGACTGGTGTACACGTCACTTCCCAGTCCATTACTCTCTGATCACACAATCACAGGGCGTGAATACACTAGCTTCTCAGCCTCTGCAATGATGATTGGTAACAAAGGGTGGGGTGAGAGATACATGTGATTTATTTAAAAGTCAAATCATTAAAGATTTAAATTAAGCTGAAACAGCAAATATGAAACCTACAATGCAGCAGTGCTGGGACAGTAAGATAAATCTGTGCTGGCATTTTCAGTGCCTTGGTCACTCTAGTGAGGGATGCGTGGATTCTCATCTGTGTGACATTGAAGAGATGCAAACATAAAGACTATGTTTGCTTGTATTGGATACACTTAGCTGTCATAAAAGGGGCAGAACCCAGTAACTGTAATGTATACTATGTGACGCATCCTTAAATGTCAAACTCAAGCCATACATGCTGCCTGAACTGAACTGTAATGTTGATGTGAACTTGGATTTGAGTTTGACTCATCAAAATCTACCAGATCGTGATATGACGACAGAAGAAACTTGAAGACAGTGGGGACCTGGTTGCTAGGGAAGCCTTTGGGGAACATACGTTTAATATGTTTAACAAATGGTTAATACAGTCATGTGCCACCTAGTGACGTTTTCATCTAGGTTGCTGTACCATGGTAGTTCCCAAATTCCTACTGCCTGGTGATGTAACCATTCTAACACCACAGCATTTTATGTCCCACACATCTTGTGTTTACCATGTCTCCCTTTCTTACTGATTTAATCTTACTGTGGCACTTAAATGTGCTAAATCCATGGCTAGTAGCCAGTAAGAGGACACAGCAAGTAACTGAAATTAGAAGCGAGAAAGAACTATAAAAGCAGAACATCAAGATGATTAATGCTCACCAGACAGGGATGTCCCATTCTCCCATAGCTACAATCTTGAAGAACAAATGATGGAAACTGTTGAAGGATCTGATTAATTGACAGCAATGAGATTAACACAATTTTGAGAAGGTCCTATATTAAATATAAAGAAACTTTTAGTCACCTGGGTTAAAGACCAGAAAATAAAGGCGTATCCTTCTCAGAACCATGATGGTCATAGCCAAATCAGAGGCTTTGTTTGAGGTGCTGAAAGAAAAGGTTGAACCTGACTACAATGTTGAATGTACTGCTAACTGCAGGTGCTTTAAATGATTCAAGAATTGCTACTCAAAACATAATTTGTGAGTGGTAAGTCTGCAAATGCTAATGTAAAGCTACTTGAAAAAAAAATTGAAACTTTAAATAAGCTGATTATGGGGGAAAATTACTTGCCACTGATTTTCAATATGGAAGAGAACTTACTACTATGGAAAGAGATGCCTGAAGGGGCTTTCATCTATAAAGAAGTCAGGCCAATGGCAGTTTTTAAGGCTTTATAAGCATAGGACAACAGTTTTGCTTAGAGGCAATGTTGCAGGCTATAAATGAATACCCTTTGTGATCTGGCACAGTGAGAGCCCCAACACTGTTGAGTATATCTGCAAGGACACTATGTGCTATAGGGTCAATAATAACTCATGGGCGACCAACTCTGTTTCCAGGACGACTTCTTGAATTTCTGTGTGAACAAAAAGGAGAAATGCTGTCTGAAAAATAGCATACCTTTCAAGATTTTACTTATTGTTGCTCATGCTCTTCAAAAAAAATTTTTTTATGAAATTCATTCTAATATTAAAGTGGTATCTAACCCTCTAGCCAATAATCAAGGAGGTATAGTCATTTTTTGGACCTACTACCTGAGAAGCAACTTTGCCCAGGTTATTGCTGCAATTGCTGAATACACTGAAGCAATTCCAGAAGACTTATACCATGTTATGACCTCAGTAAGAATCTTGCTTGGTGTTGGATATCACCAAGAAAGGAGTCTGTAAGTGGCATCTGGAAGAAGACACTCAAGAGGGTAGTCCTTGACAGCAATGGATTTGCCAAGGATGAAGACTCTGCAAAAATCAGCAAGGCTGTGGTTGAGATGACAAGTAACTTAACCTGGGTATGGGTAAGGATGACACTGAGGAGCTCCCAGAAGCAGTTCCTGAGGAATTGATCAGTGAGGCCTTGTTGGAACTGGAACAGGAATGCACAGCTAGCAAAGAGCAAAAGAAAAGGAAACTATAGAAAAAAAAACAACTCTACTCCAAAGAAAATTCAGAGGGAAGTGTTTTGCAGAAGACTTTGCAGACCTCAACAAGCTCTTTTAAATGTTTTAAAACATGAATTCCTAATATCAAAAGATTTTCATTAAGAGAGAGGAATGTTTATCACACCTATTTTTGTTTGTTTGTTTTTTATTTACTTTTTGCATAGAAGAACTGGGGTATAGGTCAGAAGTACAGGGGGTAAGAGGATTCACGAGAGACAGAGTTGGGAGAAAAACATGAGAATTTACTGAAATACACTGCTAAGAGGAGCAGCGGGTGAGATAAGAGAGGTCTGCTGCACTCTGGCCAGGGATCAAACTCAGGCCTCAGCAGTGATAGTGCTGAGGCTTAACCCCTAGGTCACCAGGGAGGTCCAGGAAATGTCACTTTATTTGCTTACCAGCAGAGATCTGATAACAAAAAAAATAATAATAAAATAAACGATAATATATTTCTAAAAAGAATGATATCTCCTCAAGAAGAGCCTCCAACAGGACTTCCAGGATGTATTCCAGAAGAAGGCATTGTTATCATAGGACATGAAAGATGCATTCAAATTATTATCCTTGAAAATCCTTAGCGGGGCAAAATATGGAGATGGAGAATAGGGATAGCGATGATCACAGCCCTATGTAAGCTTAGGTACTTGTGTGGTACTGTGTATGTGTATCTCTCTCTCTCTTTTTTTAATTAAAAGGCTTGAAAAACTTGGTAGGAAAAAAGGATATAAAAAAAGAATATTTTTTCAAAGTTGCACAATGAGCTTGTGTTTTAAGCTGTGTTCTTATAAAAAGAGTTGAAAAGTTAAAAACACAAAAAGATAAAATTTTGGAAAGTTGATAAACTAAAAATGTTACCACAAACTAAGGATAATTTACTATTGGAGAAAGCAGAATACTTTTTTAATGAATTAAGTGCAGTCTCAGTGTCCAGAGCTTACAGAGTTAATGGCCTTCACATTCACTCACCACTCACTCCCTTACTCACCCGGGACAACTTCCCGCCTTGCAAGCTCCGTACATGGACACTGCCCTATACAGACACACCTTTTTTATTTTTTAGATTATATTTTTATTTTACTTTTTCTCTGTCTAGATATATTTGATACACAAGTACCACTGTATTATAATTGACTACAGTATTCATTATAGTAACATACTGTAAAGGTTTGTAGTCAAGAGCAATAGGTTGTACCTATTGTGTAGTAGTGTATAGTAGGCTTTTGGGTATATAGTAAGCTAAGACAAACCATCTAGTGTATAAGCACACTCTATGATGCTTGTACAATGAAACTGTCCAATAACACATTTCTCAAAACATCCCCATTGTTAAGCGATGCTGTTTGTGGAATGTTAATTGTTTCAACCTATTTGACATTAAATTCTCTTTCTCCTAGTAAGAACATTTAGACTTGGGAGGCATCATCTTTAATTTTTCTGGATAGGAAAAAGCTGACTCTATTTTTAAGCACTAAGAGTTGAATATGTAATGACTCAAGTTTGCCTAATCAAAGTTTCACTTCTCTCAGACATTAAAATGTGACTCAAGGACAGCAAGGTGACCAGACTGCGCCAATCTGAGTTCACACTGGATAACTACCTTTTTTTAAAGATATAATTTCTATTTAAGTTAAGAATCATAGGTTATATATCTTCAGCCTCTGAGAGCTAGAGGTAGGTAATATATTAAGGTAAATTCGAAGGCTTCTGGACTCAAGTCACAGCTACTAATTGACCAAAAGCAGACTGAAAAGCTCAAAACCTAACCCCATAAAAAGTTTACTGCTAGATGGCAGTGACCAAAAGTCTCTCTTTTTAGTACCTCTGGACAAACAATGTGTGGGTTGTGTGTGGGTTGCCTAGGATGATATTGATTCTTTGAAAATATTTGAATGAAAGGGTAGATTTCTGTTTTTTAAATTATAACTTGTCATTGCCTGAGAAAAAAATAAAAGAGAGGTAAACAGAGAGTCAAATGATGAATAAAGGCTTATTTCGAATACATGCAATGAGCCCTGGAAGGAGTGAAGTCTGGAATCATACTTATATCTGGACTTGATCAGATGAGTTGAGAAAGTCACTGCTGTGTTTATCCAGTTTGAGTTGAGTTCCTTTCATGCAAACAAAAGCATCTGCATTAGTACCAAGTTTTATATATATGACTGAGTAGTAAGTAGCAGTAGTTGCAGTAAGAGGGAGGGTTTTTAACATAGTTGAATAATTTGAAATAATTAAACTGGCAAATGACAAAATAGAGTGCTGTAAGTTGTACACCAAAAACGAACAAGAAAACTTCAAACTGTTCCACCGTCAAATGGAATGATTTTCATTGTTTTATTTTAGAATTAATCAATGGAACATCACAGAATTAATAATGGATCAAGATTCCTCCTTTGAAAGTGGGTATTCAACCTGATGCAGCAACAGCAGCTGATCACTCTGTTCAGCTGTGAGTGTTTGTGTAGTCCATCAAAGAGAGAGCGATCCTAGAAAGAGGCTTGTGTTATGAACCACTGCATTTAAAAAGACAATGATGTGTTCAAGCTTATCAGACAATTATGTTAGAAGGATAAAAACACAATGCCACATGTGGGTTGATCTACACTGGTGATAGCACCGCTAAGCTTGGGTAAATTCCAGAATGGTTCCCTAAGAAAGGAAAACCTCACAGCTTCATTACAGATTGTATGTTGCACAATCATGAAAAGGCTGCAAAACTCATTCATCGCCATCAAAGGATGCTCCGCTTACTGCACGCAGTGAGCAGACTCAACTTTAAGGGGGGAGGTGCACTCAATTATCATTGATTCTATTACTTTTGTTAATAAGTTGATAGAATGTGCTGCTGTTCTTTTCCTCAGACATGAGATGACTCTCTTGTTGGCAGAGGATTACTCATTTTTATTTTTCAAGTGTGCAAAATGAAATTGTTTTTTACAACGGAAAAAGATAGTTCAGTTGACTTAGAAATAAGTGTAGATAATCAAATAATTAAGTACGCTAAATAGATTAGTCAAAACCAGGATAAACACATCAACAGCCACAGTGAAGTTACATCACTTTTATAGGAAACTGTGGTTCAAAGCACTTGGACATCATAATTACTTTACTACCTTCTTTTTCCCCAAGAAAGAGCTGTTATTTACAAAAAAAAAAAAAAAAAAAGACAATGCATTTGTAACAAAGTTTCTCTTCCATGAACTTCTGATTGTGAAGATATTAGTATAGAAATAGAGTACTGGACCCTTTCCCCACATTAGTGTGATAGATGCAGCGCATTTAGAGATTAAGCTTTTACATTGCTGTAACCCAAGCATTAGTATACGCAGCAGTGCCTAGCACATATTAGGAGCTAAAAAGTATTTTTGTGAAAGGATGAAGGAAGAGTCAATCACTGCAAAGGAAGGGAATGATATTGAAGTCTAAGAATGTCTGATGTGCTCAAGTATCATCCTTTCCCACAACTTGCAAAGACAGCGCTGCAGACCTGGGTGCCAGACAGAATTATCATCACTCTGCGTATCCAAGCAAAGACCTGGAATCACTTAAATGTGAGTGATGACGTGCACATGTCTATTTTAACAAGGTTCTTCATTTCTTTTTTTTAAGCCACAGACAACTGTTCCAACAGGGTAATGATCTAGCAGAAAACAATACATAAAAACAAGAAGTAGTAAATTTGGCAATGTTTCATGAACTCTTTTGAAAGTCAAAAGATTATATACTCATGCTATATCTAAAATTTTAATAACCTTTCAAATGGTTCTTTTAATAAAAGGTATAGAGATATATTTTGAGAATAAAAGGTAGAGGAATGGGGAAGCTTGCAGTGAGGTTAAAATCTGCTGATGTGGACCAAGCAAGCACAGTGGCCTAAAATGGACGGAAGTTGTCAGAAAGTAGAGCAAGATGACTCTTAGGTGCCGTCCTTTCAAACAAATTCTGACCTTGCAGAACTGATTTGAAGAAGGCAGGAGACTCTGCTCTACTCTGTCACTGCCATCTTCTTCCTATGCCACGACCTCAGTTAACCTGGACTCTCATTCTCAGGACTCCTATGGGGCAAGCCATAGGGTTCCTTATCCACACCCTAGGACCCAAGAAGCCAGGCAGCAATCCTGGGCTTGGGATCCCCATTTGGGAGGGAAGCTCACAAAGGGAGCAGAAGAGCCCAATTCATGGGGAAGCATGCACTTACAGGAGAAAAAAAGTTTTAAACTATTTGTTAACTTTAACCTCATAGCCCCATTTCAGCCCTAGAGACAGATGAACATCACCCTAGTACTACAACTCACAAAAATAAAGATAAAAAGTATCACTCTTAGTGACCTTGACTTAATCTCCTCAGCCAAGGGTTGCTGGGGGAGAAATCCTATGGGTACCCATGCTATTTCTCCTTTCCATGGTCAATGCAAAGGCTATCACCTGAATGCATATGAGATGTCCTTGTTGCCCAACAAAACACCACATTGGTCTCTAGACATGGCTGCATCAGCCCCTCTTAGTCTCATCTCCTCCACTCATCAGGCCCCTGGGGGCCAATGCTTCGGCCTCAATCAACTAGAGTTTAGTTCAATCCTCCTTCCCAAGACTGCATTGAAAAAAACACATCTTTCTGTTGTGCTATTCATTTCACAAGGCATTTTTCTTCTCACCTGTCAAATTTCTCATTTTTCATGATTCTCTGAAAGCATAATTTATGGTCAGCTCATGACTGATCACAGACAACGGCTTTGTGAATGGTGCTAAGAGAACAATGATGTCTAAAATGAGGAAGATGAAGTTTCTCCTCTGTGACTCCATACCTGGAGTCCCAGTTGCATTCTGGGTACCACAGAAAATGAGCTTTGGGCAGTGAATGGTGTTGGAGGAAATTGGCAAGAATGGGAAAGGAAATGAAAACATACTATTTATGTAAAAAGTGAGGAACAGGAGGCCAGCGAGAAAATGAACAACATAATACGAGGGTGGGATTGAGGTGAGGTAGCAAAGAAGTGTTCTGTGACAGTAGAACCTTTTTTATTTTTATTTTTTGGTATTCTGAAAGTTTAAACATGTTTCAATAATTTGAAATTAGGGGCCTCCCTGGTGGCGCAGCAGTTGAGCGCTGCGCTGTGGAGCTGTCGGCAGCGCGCAATGCGAGTTCGATGCCCAGCCAGGGAGAATCCCACGTGGTGCGGCAGACCTCTCCTGCCTCGCCCACTGCTCCCCTCAGCAGTGTACTTCTGATCTGCCTGTTCTGCTCCCCACTCTGTCTCTGGTGAACCCTCTCTCCGCCCCACGCCTCTGGCCTGTACCCCAGCTTGTATGTATAAATAAATAAATCTTTTAAAAAAAATTGAAATTACTTTCTCAAGATCAGATTTGTCCTCAAATCAAAGGAAAAACTTTTTTTGATTATATATTTTACACTGTTGTTCATTTTTTTTAAACAATGTTTTGTTTTCCTTTCTCAGGTGTATGGGTGATTTGGTGGTGGAAATTCAATGGGGAATACACCTGAGGAAAAACAGTCTTTACAATATATAGTGAGATCCTAGTGACTTAATGACAAAGGATCTTGGAAAGGCACCTGAATAGGATGTTGCAGAAGAGGAATCAACAGACTGACGCCCAAGCCAAGTTGAGTCACCAATTGTATGGGACCTCACCCCTTCCCTCACAGATTGTCTATGACTGCTTTAGTTCTACAAAATAGAGTTGAATAGTTGCAACAAAGAAAACATAAGATATCTGCTGTCTCTTTAGAGAAAAAAATTGCTAATCTCTCTGTAGAAAAGATTCAAGTGTGCAAATGGAGTCCCTGAAAGGTGAAATTTTCAGACTTTGTCTTACTGACTTTTTATAAGAGAGAAAACTCTATTTGAAAGCAATGGAGAGGAAAATGATTTAATTCCCAACAATATTTTGTAGAAACACACCCTTATAAATAAGTACTATAAAGGGAATTATAGCTTGATGGAGAATTTATGGATTACCTCATTAAAATAATCATGAGTGGGAGGCATTAATATTCCAAGTTTAACAGTTCATAATAGCTACTGCAAAGTCGTTTTCATGATCATCAACAAAATATTATTACCTAGTTCTTTTTGAAATACATGGAAGAATTTCAGATTTCATCTCTGTAATTTAGGCATACAAAGCATATTGACGGAGGAAGCAAGTCTGAAAGAATACATTTTTTACAAAATAAATGATAAATCTCTCTATAATAAAGCATACCCCAACTTTTATAGAACCTTATTCATAGTCTTGGAATACATTTGAAAGGTTCAGGCATGTTTTTACTGTACCTGAAGTCAAGTAAGTCTTTTAATTGCAAACATTATGTTCATTTCCATATGCTCATAACTTCGAAGATGGTGAATAGCAGACATTTTGCAAGATTTATTGAAGTGTTATTTCCTGTAGGCATTCATTTGGTGAGTTTTTATGTGATGAATGCATTTCTAATTGGGATTATTTACATAGGCATCTGGGACCTGGTTAGGCATGGAAGAGGGGGACAGGAGGAACTCAGAGTTTGTTGATTTTACATTTGATTTAATGTGGTGAGTGGAGTAGAGTTCAAGTTATGTTACTTCTGCCACTGTTTGGTGTGACATAGGTAGCTTTCATAGTCCCTTCCAGCTCTTAGTGTCTATAATTCCACATGCAACAAGATTTACAACTTTGTTATAGAACCAAAATTATAATCTCTTGGATATATGTAAAGGGGCAAAAGAGGAAAAGATAGAGAGCTCCACAAACCTTCAGCCTGAATTGCAGATTTGTAAATTTTGTTGGGTTAACCTGGGAAGGAAAGTATGAGTCTACTCTAAAGAAATCAAATTTTTAAAAAAATACTGGCTGTGTGCCCATATGAGTGGGGCCTAGAGATAAAAGGAAGATTCAAAAAAACACTTCACACTTAGATTTTTTTTCTGGAAACTATTTTTTGTACATTCATAATTTGGGCATCCCTCATCTAATCTAAGACAACTATTAAAGCAAATTATTTTTCAAAAATCGCTGTCAGGCAAGATACCTCACATGCCTAAAATAGTATGGTAATTCAGATTTAACAGCAAAATCAAGAACAACAGTAACAAAAATTGCTTTCTCTATGTCTACAATGGGCTGAGGAGTTCTCGGGTTTGTTTATCGGCAAGTAGCTCACAGTAAAGTCACAGAAATGTCTGATAAGAAGAATGGGGGGTTGACCAGGAAAAGCGAAAAAGGTGAACAAAGACAGGACTTGCAAAAGCTGGAGCTGACTGTTCTGGTGAAGGCCATTTAGAGGAGCTATGATTAAGATAGGAGTTTGGTTGTTTACCCATCTCAGAAAAGTAAGCATATACCAAATGCTGCAGGTGTCAGCTCAGGCGAGAGGGATCTGCTCTTGTGACTGCCATTTTTAACTCTGAGGCCATCAGCTATCAGATGCCCATGTGCAATCTTAACTGATAGGCAGCAGTGGAAAGTTACCAGCACAGGGTCTGCCCTGGTTTCTTGAGATATTATGTATTTTGTTATTCCGTTGCCACATAACAAATTTCCAAAGCTGGGCCTCCCTGGTGGCGCAACGGGTTAAGCGCAGCGCTGTGGAGCTGTTGGCAGCTGCAGCGTGGGTTCGATGCCAGGCTTGGGAGATTCCCACATGATGCAGCAGACCACTCCCGCCTCACCCTTTGCTCCCCTCAGCAGTGTACTTCAGTAGATCTGCCCGTTCTGCTTCCACTCTGTCTCTGGTAAACCATGTCACCGCCCCACACCTCTGGCCTGCACCCCAACTTGTATGCATAAATAAATAAATCTTTTTTTAAAAATCCCCAAAGTGCATTGGCTTAAAACAATAATTATGTTTAATGATGCTGAGCTTTGACTGGGGGTTCATGTCCATATGGTGTTGGCTGAGGTTGCTCATGGGGTTTATTCAGCTGGGAGCTTGTGGGGCTGTGTCATTCTAGATGGCTTCCCTCTTTGGTCTGGGTTCTTGTTTCTGGCCGCTGCCTGGAGAGCTTCAATTACTCTCCATGCGTCCTCTTGTGGTTGTCTTGGTTCCTGCTTATTCAGTAGCCTAAATCCAAGTTGTTCTATATGACAGTGAAAGATGCTGACCACATCTCTTAAGGGCTAGTCCCAGATCTGGAACATTGCTAATAATGTCCCCTTCTACTAGTTACATAAGATCAGGGTAAATAAACTCAGTCACTTGAGAGGAGGGGCAAGTACCTACAACATTTTTTATTATCTGTAGCTGGTTAATGCAAGTGTTCAGAAAATAACAAATTGCAATTATATAAAACTATTTTCAACATCTGTCTTATTCAGGGAATGGATGAAAGATCATTAGAGGTAGAAGAATACCAAAGTAGAAACTTGGTTCTGTGGGATTTGGATAATGATAATGTGCAAAATGCAAAAAGCTCTCTGCAGACGAAGAAATTTGGAAAACGCGACTGTGAACGTAATCAGTTTCCCTCACTTCTCAGACTTGCAGGACTTGTGCATGACATGCTAATAGACACTGTTGTTATCAAAATGGTAAATATACTATGCAGCATTTCTAGAAGGATTTGATACCATGTCTCCTTTTTCATGGAACACTTTAAAGAAGTAATACTCCATGGAATAAGTTTTTGGGAAATGCTGAAACAATCTTAAAGGATCAGGTAAATGATACAGATGATATGCCTTCTGAAATATCAGACAAATACGGCAAGAGAAAGGAAGGCCCACAGAGCATCATGGAACCATGAGAAAAATGTCCAGTATTTGGAGTCAGAACATCTGTCTTTCATTTTCAGCTGTTAAGTGTACCTGAGGAAGTGATTTCATCTCACTGAGTTTCAGATCTACAAGATGGAAATAATAGCTACTTTTCACACACAATTGCTCAAGGGTTCAACTTTGATATGAATTATAATGTAGTGTGAGGTAGTTTCCAAGTTTTTCATTATAAAGGTGTAAATTTGATTGTTTATTTGTATCAACCCTATGATCTAAGTTTGCTTCTCAAACTGGTCAAGGAACAATATAAGGATAAAGCTGGTTAATTTTAAATATTTATGCACATTAAGCTAACCCGATTTTATTAATAATTCTTAAGGATATTCCATAATTGGTCTCTCACAGGATTTTATTCTGCAGACTTAAAACATGGGAATTACATTTCCTGTTTTCCTCTTAGTATTGCAACCTCCTGGTCACTTCATGTTCACTTATGTCACTAGCTTTCTACAAAAGGGCATGATTAGAAATAGTGGATAACAGCCACTTCAGATTGCAATGATCTTGAAGCAAGCTTTAAAAAGCAGTGTAAAGAAAACATTTAAGAACTATGAATTGTTGGCATAAACACAATGTACTTGTCACTGCAATTTCATTTTCCATATTCCCATCACAGAGCATAGTTATTCCCTCCCTCCCTTCCTCCCTCCTTTCCTTCTTTCTTTCCCTCCCCTCCGTCTTTCCTCCCTTCCTCCCTCTTTCTCCCTCTCCTCCCTTCCTTCCTTCTTTTTAACTGAGTACCTTAATGTTCTAAATTAAGCTGCTTCAAGATTTCAAATACTTATGTTAGCATCATCTGGCATCAACCTGTCACTTTAACAGTCTCTTCTGCTATGAAATTTATAAAAGTATATTAAAGCTGGATTCAGGTCATGAGATGTTTCAAACCCAGACCTGGTAGATTATAATAGGTACTTGGTATATTTTGTTGGATCTCTTGCTATCACTGCTGCTGTACAGGAGACTGTGGGGGATCTATAGTTACTTATCCTACAACATGAGAGGGGAAAATATCCTATGTTGTACTATATTTGAGAAGCATCACATTTTTCTTAGAGAGTTACAACATACAGCATCATCTTAAAGTCTCTGACAAGTCCTAGAACTAAGGCACATTTTATCTTTTCTTAATTAATAGTTTTCAAAATGTATTTGAAGATAAAATCATTTAAAGTCTCAACATCTATCAATACTTAGAAGTACAAAGGGGTATTGGGAAATTTGCTGTAAAGTTTCTCAGAATTCTTTAGTTTATCAACGTGTAATTATAAATTCAGAGGTACTTTTCATAGATTTGTTTTATTGATGTTTAATTTTTTCTGAAAATTCTTTAACAAGAGAAAATCCCTTGCTAGCTGGATCTACACTTGATCTTAGCCAAAAGGCTGAGAAGTGATCTACAGGCTGAGAAGTGGGATATAACTTACAACTTTGTGTGAAGTGATTTCCAAATTTCTCAATCAAAGTACTATTTTTTATTAATTCTCTATCAACCCCATGATCTATTTGCTTCCTAAACAAATTGCATTTACTAATAGCTCATTTATATTTTCTTATTATTATTAATCTAAGACACATCTTACAGTCAGTCTTCCTCAGCAATGTAAGCTAACCACAGTGACTTCATATGATTTCAAAACCTCCCCCCCCAAAAAAAAAGAAATTTGTTATTGTATTTAAACTGCTCAGTCTAATTAGGAGATTTTTTTTTTCATAACAGGAAAATAGTTTACAAGCTCCCATTACTGCTGTTGAAATATCCAAGGACCTAGAACAGTGGTTCTTAACTCTTGTACATTTCAGTCACCTGGATAGCTTTGTAAAAGAAAATGTCAATGCCAAACCCCCATCCTAAAATAATTTAGGTCTGAATATCTGAGCTAGGTCCAACTGTAGAGTTTTTTTAAGGCTCCCTAGACTGTTCTCATTTGCAACAAAAATTGAGCTTCTCAACCCCTGGTATTACTGATTTGGTTAAATTATACAGGTGGGATACAGATTTTTATAGAGGTAGAGTTAAACTCTTTTGAGACAAAAAGAGTGAAAATGAGTCACTGTTTTTAGAGTTACCATTTTTTTAAAAGAAGGGTTCTTCAGTTTTATCTCATCTCCAGTATTGATGTATAATCCTGGCAATAAATTAAATCTCTCAAAGCAATCATGTGTGATGTAAGTGGTTGTTAGAATTGAGAATTTGGACAAGAACTCAGAAACTAATTCCTCCTAGATACATTATTTAAGGAAACTTATTTAACTCCATCTCTCTAATGTTCAAATTATTCATGTTAATTCCAATAAAAAGACCTGTGCTATAGGCTTCTCTCAGGATTAAATTACATAATGCAAGTCGAAATAGCACAGTTTCAGGTACAGAGTAATTGCTCAATAAATGCAAGTTAATTCTGGGTCATTAATGTCAATATATGTATTTTTATGTTTTGGATAAGTTTCAAAATTAAACAATTAAGAAGATAAGTAGAAATCTCACTCTTAGTTGCAACTGTAAAATATTGTGCTCTCTCTATCTTTTTTAAAGATTCATTTTGCATATAAGCTGGGGTGCAGGCCAGAGGTATGGGGCAGTGACAGGGTTCACCAGAGACAAAGTAGGGAGCAAAACAGGCAGATCGACCAAAATACACTGCTGAGGGAAGAAGCAGCAAGGCAGGAGAGGTCTGCAGCACCATGTGGGAATCTCCCCAGCCGGGATTCGAACTAGTGTGCTGCAGCAGCTGCCAACAGCTCCACAGAGCTGTGCTTAACCTGTTGCACCACCAGGGAGGTCCCAAATGTTCCTATATATTTTAATAAACATGTAATACCTCACTCCACCCTATCAGATATTATCAGAGCAATTCATTGATTACTTTTTTCTGTGCTTTGTTCGTGGAAACAATTTGAATGGTTCAGTCCAAAAAACTAACAGTTGCTCTGATGGTTCCTTACAAGGTTGGCTTATTAGTAGGATAACATTAATGATTTCCCCTTTCTACATTGAGCACACATCTGAAGAAAGACTGAATGCTGACTGGATATGTGCATAGTCTAGAAAGGGAAAGAAAACAGTTTTGTAGTTTGTATTAATACATACAGAACTGCAATTTTTTAATTCAGTTTATCTTTGGGTTGATTTTTTTCAATAATTAAAAAACTTAGTTTTCTAGAATCAAATCTCTCAATAATTTGTTCTGTTGTTTTGTTGATTAGTGGGTAAAAAAGTTTTGCCCCTCCATAATGAGTTGTCAGTGTTTGTTTCATATTTAAAAAACATCTTTTTGAATTTTACATTCAATCATTTAATCTAGTTGGAATTAATTTTTATATGTGGTCTGATACAAAGAACCACGTTGGTTTTTAACAATGATATTCATTAAATATTCAGCATGTAAAAGTTATATTGAATTCTTTTCATCACTTACATGTCATATAAAGTAGATTAAGGAACATACTATAAAAACTCAGCATGGCACATAAGGTCTGACAATAATTGAGCCTAACTTCCTTCTCTGGTCTGTGTATCTTGCTCCTACATTGATTATTGGCTCCTTAAACCACACTCATTCACTCACTACAGGAACTTTGAGTTGATCCTTGAGATTTCACACATTGATGCTTTTACACCCATGGATGTTTCCTCTTCAACTGATAAATTTTATAAAGAACAGGAGGAGAAAATGAATAATGACTATGAGATATACTTGTGTTCCTGATCATGGTAGTAATTACTCCTCTATCTTTTTAGACTCACAAAATTGTTTCTCCATTCTTATTCCAGGAGATGTCTAAAATTGTGAGATGTTAAGAATCACACCTCTGGGAAGCAGGCAAAAGGGGATTTTATAATGTAAATTTGTCTTAAGCCAAAGCCCACTTTCTTACATTGCTTCTGATTTCAGCAACTTCATACAGTCTGTCTTCCAGCTAGGATTTCTCTAGTCACCATTAATTCAACCTATGTATATTTTTGTGTATCACTTATTTACCATGTATTTATACTGAGGGTATTGATGTCTGTGCCCATTCATTTATGAGCTCCTTAAGGAGTCATGTCAAATTAGTGTTTGTGTTTTCAGTGGTCAGGATAGGCCTTGACACGGAGTATAAATGATAATAATATATGTTGGATGGATAGGTAGGTGTATTTGGTCATACAATATTTTCTATGCTCTCATTTTGTTTTTAGTTGTAGTGCATCACTCACAATAAAATGCCATTATATAATACATGCTGCATCTAAAATGTTTTCAAGGAACTTATATTTTAATTGAAAGTATAGTTTTACCCTTGTGTGAATGATATCATACTTCTGCAAGAGACAAATTCTATTCTTTTAAAAAATATATACTGAGAGGTTTGCATAGCAATTGTTCCTAAGCTATAAAATTATTTACTGCTGCAGTGAAGGGAAAACCAAATCAATTTTCCTCCAAAAATTTATAAGTGGTCTAGATAGAACTTTAGCTAATACATTTCAAGGATATCTTCTTTCGATAGACCTTCGCTGTTGCTGTATTTCTTTTGAACTACACTCTACATTTCCTAATCAGCTATATCCAGACAGTAAAGTAAATTTATGATAAAAATAGAGAAGCCTAAAGTCCTTGAATTCTATTGGGTTGAATAAAATATTCAATGACAAAATTGTTCAACAGTTGATGTTTCACAATAGTCATCTTATTTTAATATTTTTGTAAGTCAAAGAAATAGAAGTGGATTTTCTATATTTCATTCTGTCAAGTATAAAAAAAAGAAAGTTCCTAAGTAACTATCACCAGAAACAAACAAAAATCTCACTATCAGTATTTTTCATTTTCAGCACGTTCATTTGAATATATTTGAAATTTTGAAGTTAGCACAAAGAAACAAGATTTTATTCTATCATTACCAAAACTCTAATATTAGAGATCAGGTCTTGGTTACATCTTTGATACCAAAAAGGCTGGGTATGCTAGACAAACTATTCCCATTTTTTAAACTGTGAATAGGGATCATATACTGACAGGCAGCAAACTATAAGAATCGACCCAGAATCAATATATTTACAATTGAAAATATTCAAATACATGATCATTTAGTCCCAAATGAAACTTATTTAAGTTGGTGGGCTTGCTATAGGAGCTTTCTCTCCTAATATGGGTGCGCATCAGTCAGAACCTCTGGGATCTTAATAGACATAAAGTTGGAGGAAGAAAGAATTTACCCTTTCCTGCTTTGGCCAAGACATTCATCTTTCCTGTACTCAGTGCAGGTTTTCAGACTTATAGTGAATTACACCACAATAAACAGAGCATGTGGATATAACATTTTGATTTCATTCCTTGCTTGAGTGCTAGTCAACCTTTCTTCCAAAGTCCATGGGACTCACCCTACAGCAGGACTCAACTTTGCTATACAAGAAGTGACTATTTCTCATTGGCAGCATCTGGTTCTTGGATGCTCTCTATGGTTGGAGATGATAACAATTTATGGCTAGATGAACTGCTGCAAGAGGTCTTTACCACCAAGACTCCTGAAACAGTTTACTTACTGACTTATTTCTATGTCTGAGAGTGCAATTGTTCACCACTTTTACTTCCTGCGCAATAGTCTACCTGGAGTTTCACACTCTCTTTGATATTGAAAAGGAAAAATAATGGAAAATTTCTATGGGACATGGGTCTTAAATGTAGCATCATTTCACAAACGTGTGAGGGTGCATGCACATGCACACATAAACACACACAGAAATGAGGAAAATTGGCATTCAATGTTGGATCTGAAGTGGATAACAGCTTGTTCAATATTCAATATATTATAAAATATGAACTTGTGAAATAAGGAGCAAAGAGTGTGTATGGGGGGGGGGCATTAGGGATCTTCCTACTGGATTTTTAAGGTACAAGCTCACTGTATAATTGTAGTGTTTTTCCATTTCTAGCCTTAAAACTTGAGGTGAATTGAAATTCCTCTCAAATTCTGGTAGTAAAATTGACAGTTATGTCTAGTTTTTAGAGATGTGATTTCTCACCTCTGTTGGTGTCTTCATAGGTACTTTGGCAGAGAGGGAGGAAAGATGTCATCAAAAGCTGCTTTCCAAATGCCATTTTAAACCATTGTCACAACTGTCTTTCGATAAAGGATGGGTAGAGCAAGCATGTTCTATGATCAGCTCCAGAGAATTCTATTTCCCTCTTATGTAAACCACTTCATGTCAGAATAAGAGTTTATATAAGATTAATGTGTTATATATACCGAACCTAAATGACTTAATTTTGGATATATAGACGTTTTCAGTGATTAAATATTAGTATGTAGAAATTGAAAGGCCTCTCAGGAATGACAGAGCGCCCAACCCTCCTTTATGTTTTGTCTAAAGCAGGATTTAAAGGTTTTTAATAGACTTTATAAGGGCTAGCAATCTCTATATATACAGCCTTGCCTGCCCTGATTTATTGGTGGATTTCCTGTGGAATTTTTATGCAACACTTGATTTCTCCTGCGGGGTTTGTTAACTCCTGATTGGGTAATGTAAATTTCCAGCCAAGACTAAGCACAAACAAAGCCAAATTTCATTTATTTTAATAAGGAAAATTTAGGTCCTTAAAGTCTGGTGTTTCCTTTTTCAAATAAACTAGTCTGTAGGCAATTCTTTTTAAGATATTTGTTGGGAATTAAGAAAAAAATAATGCTCTAATTTCTGGGTTATTCACTAAAGGTTAGAAATGAGAGCTGATTCTTTGTATAAGTATTCTGTTCGAGTCTCCTCCATTTCCCTTTTTTTGGGCTCATAGGATAAACTGCTGGGAGAAGTATTTCTACTTCTCCTGAGGTCTCAGTACTTACCTACCATCAGCCTTACCACATTACTTCTTAACACAGAAATGCTATTTCTACTAGCTTTTCAGATGGATATACATTTCTCATCAGATAAAATCTAATGATATACTTGCACTGGAAACTGTGTAAACTTGTTCTGTATTTTTCCACAGTTTATTTTTCACACATATGAAAATGAAATGACTAATGTAATGGAAAGACTTTCCTAAAAGTCGGGGAGACCTGTGACTTGTAAGAACAGCTTATTTTCTTAAAGCAGCAGTAGACAATGCAATGCCCTGTCTTATATTATCTAAAAATATCACAAGGATAGTTTCAAAATTAAGCATTTGAGAAGCCCATTCACCACATAGAATCATGGAAAAGGGTGAATATCTTACAACAATAATCTTATCTACATTTAACAAAAGCAGTACCTGGAGTTTTATTCTCTTTCCTAAGTGGTAGGCTAGTAAATTGCCTACTGGAATCTTTCCTTGAATACACAAGGTCATTTCTAAGGTTCATCACATCCATCCTCCTGTCAATGTATTTTTTCTACATTGTAGTTCCCACATTTCACACAAGCCCCCAGGCTAGGAAACAGAAGTCTTCGACATTTCAAATCTTTCATAGCAATGTCACTGAATATTTCCAAAATTCCCTATACTATTTCTCTTCAGTTTCTCCTTTACTGCTTCATACCCACATCCCCAGTGTTCTGAGTCACTCATCCCTTCTTGCTGGTATAGACCCCCAAATTATATCCAAATTCAAGTCTATGTTAGACCACATACTATTTTCACTTGCCCACTAAAGTATAAGTAAAAAGTAAAAATATACGTAAATATTTGAGAAATATCTAAGAAAAATCTTACATAAAGATAAGGGCAATCCAGTGAACTAAAGATGATGTTTTGACATACAATTGGGTATCCCCTTCAGAATGGATGCCAGGAAGGAAGAAGTGATATTTGAGTTCATATTTACATGAGAAGAAAGTGGCAAATACGTTAAGGTCAGTGAAAAGAACATATAGGCATTGTGAACAGCTGGTGCAGAGACCTTGCAATGGTAAGAATGACTTTGCTGTGGGTTTGGATTCCCAAAAGGATCAGATAGATTATTCTCAATATGACTAGAACAGGTCTCCTCCAGAGTCACCTTGGTATGGGGGACTGAGGTCAATTGAGGCTCTCTGGGAATCTAGAAATCTCTTGTCATTAGTCAAAGAATACACATTAACTTAAGACCAGTTTAGGCTTTAAAAGCTGAAGAGAAATTTTTCTCCTTGTCTCAGTCCTTTCTCATTTCCTAATCAAATAAGAAATTATCATTCCCTAAGTTTTTGCCCTTTACCCTATCCAAAAAGTAATCACTGTTTCTCTTTTTATGACCTAGAAAACTGTATTAGGGGATTATCAACCAGGCATAGCTTTATCAGTGAACATGTCCTCCTTATCTGAGAAACTCATCATTTTCCTCTCAGATTAAAAGATGAAGTCATCTCCTCATTACGTGAAGTCTCTTCTTCTCCCCCTGATGCTTCAGGTCTTTATAACCTAGGATATATATCCCTGGTTTGCCCCATTTTACTTTAGAATTAAATTCATGTAATTTGCCCATACATGTTATTACATTATTTATTGTAAATTGTCCATACATGTTATCGCATTGTTTTTTCCTCTGCTAACCCATTTGATGTAGTTTTGATTACTCATCTAGCTCAAGAACCCAAAGGGGTGGTGGAATTTCCTCTGCTCCCCAACATTGGTAAGGATACAAAACAGAAAGAAGGCTAGCGTAGTTGAAACATGAAGAGTGAAAAGAAATGGGCTGATAAGTTATATTGAAGAAAGGCAGAAGGAAAATCATTAAAGGCTTGAGACCAAGGATATGAGACTTAGATTTTATACAAAGAGTGATAGAAAGGCATTGAAGACTTTTAAAGAGGGTAGTTGATGCTTTCTTAAAAGGCATATTGGCTATGTTTTAGAGAATTGAGAAGTGGTTGGTCAGAACTACTCAAGCTTGGGAGAAAAAAGCACAGTTATGTGACTCGAGAGAGAGGAAGCCAAAAAAAAAAAAAAGATCGAATTATATTTTGTGTTGTTCTATTTTGTGGAAGAGGTGGATTTAAGAGTTCCATTTAGACAGATTAAGTTCGAATAATTTATTGGGCATCCAAGTTTTCAAATAGATAGTTGAATTAGAGGCCTGGGAATCAGCCAAGAGGTGCTATTAATTATAATTTTAGCAATCATACAGATATTATGCTATGGTTTCATTTCAAGGTATGAAAATAATTGGGATTAAGGCAAATTCAGTAACTTTTCTAATCACTGGTGTGTGATGATGCTAGAACTTGTCCTAACAATGAACTTTCAGCCAGTGCAACTCTCTGCATTGGCTTCCTTCTGCACTTACCCCAGAGGAGGTAATCCATTTCTTTCCAAAAACCAGATAAGACAAGGTGCAGCTGTCTGACAAGACCTAACAGCTTTTTCTAAATCTGGCCATACATCACTTAACCAAATGGACGCCCCACTACTGTTTTACCCAAATTTGCCACCCTGGGTAATCAAATCTCCTTGTGATCAAGGTGACAATTCTCACATCCAACTAGATGCTAATTTACTTAAAATGCTATTTCTGTTCTTTTCAGTGTTTCTATTTTCTCTCATTCTTCGGGGTCTCATGCATGCCAGGCGATGAAACCTTCCTTTATTTCCTCTAGCCCATGCTAATATCTCACTTCACTTTATTTCTTCACCATAAAATCAGAACCACCATATTGTTTTATGTCTATTTAATTGTCCTTGAGTTCTCAAGTGATTTTTCCTCTCATCTAGACCATAATCTCACTGTGGGTTCTTGCATCCTATTTATGAAAACATATTAATGAAGAAAATAGAAGCTTTGGAATTCATGGGATCTAAATCCAGCTTCCAGTTTCATCCTTATCAGTTTTGGACTGCAGGCTAATAATTTACTGTCTAAGCTCTCAAAATTGTGAGCTACAAAATTTTAGCCCAAGAAGAACACAGAGGGGTGGGAGATTTCTACAAAATTGTGTCTATTGATTCTGCCTCATAAGGATGCTGTAGACATGATACGAAATATCAAAAATTTCTATAACAATGATCTGTGCATTGCAAATTCTCCAAAAAATACTGGATTCCCTATTTTCTTTTCCTTAGCATCTATCCAAGATTTGGGGTCACAAAAGGAGCCACCACCTGCTAGGTGGACAAAAGAAAGAAAAATATAATGAGTTGTGAATTTTTATACCAAAGATTTCTGTTTGTTTGCTTTTCCATTTGCAATACCCCACTGTGACTCACTTGATTTTCTGAAATGTCCTTCTTAATCAAAGTGTTGCATGACCTACAATTTTGCAAATTGAAGTGGATTAAAATTAGTTTTGTCAGAGAATTTCATGACACCCTCAACCCCCACCTGGAAATAATTGGAGACACCCTGGGGTATCACAGACCCAGGCTCAGGAATCACTACTCTCTATGTCGCCTCACTTGTGTTTTTATGAGAACTAAATTGACAGCAGCAGTTCATTAGGGAAGCGTGATTTAATGTGCATGGTTTGCTGATAAACTTGTAAGCACTTGGGGAACCATGAAAAATGCCTTCCTTTTTTCCCCAAGAAGTTAAGCAGAAAAAGTTAAAGTATTTATATGTACATATGTGTGGATTTAACAATAGTTAATCAATTAGAAATTAATTGTTCAAAAAACAGACAGAAAGACCAATGGAACCGAATAGAATACCCAGAATTAAAGCCACATATCTATGAACAACTAATCTTTGACAAAGGAGCAAAAAAAATGCAGTGGAACAAGGACAGTCTATTCAATAAATGGTGCTGGGAAAACTGGACAGCCACATGCAAAGAAATGAAGCTAGACTACTACCTCACACCCTGCACAAAAGTCAACTCAAAATGGATAAAGGACCTGGTTGTAAGACCTGAAACCATAAAATGTATAGAAGAAAACATAGGCAAAACTCTACAGGACATACATCTCAGCAAAATCTTGAAAGACACATCCCTCAAAGCGAAGGAAGGGAAAGACAAGATAAACAGATGGGATTACATCAAAATAAAAAGCTTCTGTACAGCAAAAGAGACATTAACCAAAACTAACAGACACCCTACCAACTGGGAAAAGATTTTTACACACAATACATCTGATAAAGGACTGATAACAAAAATTTACAAGGAACTCACACAACTCAACAAAAATAAAGCCAACAACCCAGTCAAAAAACGGGCAGAAGAGCTCAAAAGGCACTTCTCCAAAGAAGAAAAGCAAATGGCCAACAGACACATGAAAAAATGCTCAACATCACTTCTTATCAAGGAAATGCAAATCAAAACCACTATGAGATACCACCTCACACCTGTGAGGATGGCACACATTAAAAATACAGGCAACAACAAATGCTGGAAAGGATGTGGAGAAAAAGGAACTCTTCTACACTGCTGGTGGGAATGTGAACTGGTCCAACCACTATGGAAAGCTGTATGGTGATTCCTCAAACTGCTAAACATGG
>PVIJ01013437.1:0-45142 GCA_004024925.1 Scalopus aquaticus
CAGTGGGGGGGGAGGGGGGGAGGAAGGAGCCGGAGGGAGGGAAGGGAAAGGGCACAAAATGGAATAGAAAAGAACACAAGGGACCATGGAGATGGATCACGGGTGAATTGGTGGTGGGATACCCTAGGGGAATACAAAATGTAAAAGACATAAATAACAATAAAAATATATATATAAAAAAAAAAAAAAAATTTGAAAGGAACCATGAACTTTCTCTATACAGACATTTTCAAGCATAGGTAATTAAACCCATGCTTGACAAACTACATAAATATCACTTGATAGACTCATAGAAACTTGTAATCTTAAAATACTGCCTACACAATCCTGATTCTCAGGCAGGTTCATGAGTTGGTGCTGTCAGCTCACTGTTACCCAGAGCAGGATTTTTCTTGACTTCTCCATCAAAAACTGGCCATCCAGCCTCTGGGAGGGAGCCCTGCCTGTGTCTGAGCAGCCCTTCATGCTTCTGGAAAATTCTTCCTCATGCTGACCTTTCACTGCAATCTGCCATCCTTAGCATAAAAATGAGAGATACTATTTGCTAGGTGCTCACTGTGTGCCAGAGGTGGGCTAAGTGCTGGAGAAGCCAATGCCACACAAGTGCCCTGGGCAGCTCTGTGACGTTGGCGTTATTATTTTCCCTACTTTGCAGAGGACATAAGTTCATTCTGAAGATACAAATAATATGTTTATTCTAGCTATTCTATATCAGCTCTCCAGATATCTACCCATAACAGCCTTCTCTGTATATTTTCCTAATCTAAAAAGACACAAAAATTCACCAGGTGCTTACTTATCCAAGACCAGGAACCAACACTGCAAAGAGGAAGAAGGTCTTTCCCCTAAAGACTCCACGATCCAGTGGGGAAGACCTATGTGAACTTGAACTAAATAGTTTTGTGTGTGATCCTTGCTTCTTTAAGTGAAATAAGGGTCCTTGGGGACAGAATCCATATATTCTCCCCTTTTCTTCCCTACAGGCAGAGGGTTGGATTATAATGGTGAATCAGTAAAAACACAAGGTAAGGGGATGATTTGACTCTTCTTTATGCTCCATGTTTCCTAGGTGAATCAAGTGATTGGGAAAAGAGGAGGGTATGGAGCTGTCCTTGGGGCCTTGATATATGTGCCTTTGGGATACTTCATGAATTTCTGGGTCAGTGAGGCACCCAGGAAGAGGATAGAATCATGTATTACACTAAGGTCTGCGACTGGCAATAACTGGTTCCCAGCAAGCTAGGTGGGGACTTTAACTCAAACACATAGACATGGCAGCATCTGTGGTATGGGGAATGTCTCCCTGAGAGATAGTGACTATAAGGGTTAACTTGTCAATTTGGCTGGGCTAAGGGATGCCCAGGGAGCTGTGAAGACATTTTTTTCTGGGTGTGTCTGTGAGGATATTTCTAGAAAAGATTAGCATTTGTGATAAGTTGACTGAATGAAGACCGCCCATCACTAGCACGGACAGGCATCACCGCATCCAGTGGGGCCCAAATAGAACAAAAAGATGGAGGAAGGGTAAGTTCAAAATTCATTCTCTTCCTGAACTGGGACAGCTATCTTATCTTCTGCCTTTAGACATTAGAACTCCCAATTGTCTGGTCTTCTGATTCTGGGTGTTACACCAGCACTCCCCTTTATCCTCCCTGCTCCCACACTTCCTTAGGTCATCAGACTCAGATTGGATTATGCCTCATACTTTCTTGGTTTCCAGCTTGCAGATGGCATGTTGTGGCATATCTCAGCCTTTATAATGGTGTGAGCCAAGTTCCATAAACAAATTTCTCTTATATGTCAATGTGTGTTCTGTTGGTTCTATTTAGCGCCACACAAGGTCCTAACCCAGTAAATAAAAAAGGTAGGATTTATGAGCAAGAAGATGTGGGCATCCTGTCTTCATCACCCTCAATATTCTTGTATGTATCTTTACTCTATTCCTTGACTTTTCCATCTGCCAAATGGGAACACCAATCTTTAATTAGGTCTTAAGGACATATAGAAGGCAAGTATTAGTTTTTATTAATGTACTCCAAACTTCTTGGTGACACTAGCTTCATATATATAGATCTTTTTTGTTTTAAACAAGTGATGCTAAACAAAACCAAGGAATATTAAATTATGGATTACAGAAGAGATAAATTATGGAGGTAGTTGTTATTTAAATTGAAGAAATATTTCTCATTTTCAGCCTAAGGTTCCTTTACAAAGCAATCTGTCTTATGCTTTTAAAAAAGTAATAAAATTTACAAAAAATTGATTTGCATGCAACTTTTTAGAAACATTTATCATGTAAAGTGAGACATCATCTGACTAAATTAGAGAATTTACCGATATGTTTTGGCTTAGGATGAATTTCACTTCCTCCAACGATGAGAATATTGGCAAATTGAATCTCACGTCTCCCCTTCTCAAACTGAGACTATCCAAGTCCAGTTTGGAAGCATCTGGGCTGAGAATTTGTAGTCATAGTGGAAATATTTAGATTCATGCTCTAGATCTATCAATAAATCACTCCAATTTCAGGGAAGTCAACCTCCTGAGGCCTCAGTTTTCTCATTTGGAAAATGAGATGTCGGAGTTGATGGTCCCTTCCAGCTTTGGGTTCATTGACAGAGCTCTCTGTGAGGAGAACTGATCCCAAGTCACCAAGGACAAGAGCTGGCCCCTGTCAGCGTGTGACATCTCATGGATGCACGAGTTAAGTCTTGGTTTTCAGTTCTTTCTAGCTGATTCTGAAAATTCCAGTTACGCTCTGCGCTTACGACCTAAGCAAAAGTCAGTTCAGGAAACTCTTTTCCTTATTCTTCCCCTTTTTAACATTTATCAGTCTGGTGAGGGAAAGTCAGGATCTTTATGAAGGTGACCTCTCTGCCTTACAGCCACCCCCACTGAGATGCTGAGTTAATCCTGGGCTGTGGCTGGTGCGGCTTTTATGTTTCAAGTTGTGAAACTGCAGATGACAGTTGCAAGCAGTGGAGACAGGTGGTCCCTCTCTGTGGAGAGACACAGAGATGGGTGGTCTTCTCTTGGGAAAGATGGGAGGAGAGATACAGAGACGGGTGATCCTGTCGTCTCCAGTCTCCCCTCGCAGACCTGCCCCTGGCCCCTGGCTCTGCACCTGCGGCTCTGTCTTGCCCCCGGCCAGCCTCCCACCCTCTCGAGGGCCTCAGCAGCCTGGGTCTCCCTCCCGCCGTGACTCATCTCGGTGCTGAGGCTTCTCCGGCTTCTCCTTCCTGGCAGAGGTGTTGTTTCTTCCTAAAAGTGGAAGAGAGAGAGTTGCTAAGGAACACCATTAACACACTGACAGCACAACAATCTCGGCGCGTTTTGGCCTCAGCCGTTTGACTCTCATCAGGAAATCATTTTTAGAAAGATTTGTCAGTGTAAGAAAACAAGCTCCCGAACTAAACTAGGATCTGGATTATTTTGTCCTCCTCTTCCAAAGTGCAGCACCAGGCAGAGGGGTACGCCCTGGAGGTGGTGTGAGCCCTGGCGAAGGGGTACACCGTGGCAGAGGGGCACGCCGTGGCAGAGGGGTGCGCCTTGGCAGAGGGGTACAGTGATGGCTTTGTTTCTGGCTCACCTTTTTCTATGGAGCAGAAGGCGTTCCTGTTTCTAAGCAGTGGTTATGGAGCTGCACCTTGGAGATTGGGGTTCATCTTTCCTTCCCTACACTGGTTGGCTTTCTTGGTAGCCCAAACTCCGGGACTCTTTAATCTGATTGTCGTGTGTGTGTGTGTGTGTGTGTGTGTGTGTGTGTGTGTGTGTGTGTGTGTGTTTTCCTTTCTCCCAGTAATGAATTCACCGCATGTCCCTGGGAAATTAAGGTAATCCATTATACCGTTGTCTCCCTATCTTTGCGGCAGGGATAATAGTAGTTAACCCACCTTTGCAGTATACTGAGTGGCCTGTCAGGGTCTCTTCTTTAGAAGGACAACTTGAAAACATTTTAATAAATGCTCCTTAACTGTATGCTTTAAAAATACATGGGGCCAAATGGCAAACGGCTCAGGAAAAAGTAGTTCAGTAAACACGACTAGTCATTCATCACAATCTCTGCTCCCTTGTTCCTCCTCCACCTCTCTCTACACCCATCCATTTCTCTGGGGCATGTGGTCTCTTTGTGGGGTTGGTCTCTTTGTGGGGTTGAGCTTTTGGGGGAACCTGGAGTTTTGGTAGTTACAAACCAGACCCTGGTGCCCACGGAACCCAGCCTAGGCTGGGAGGGCACTGAATCTCCTGTCCCGTGGCTCTCCCCACAAACACAGCCCAGGAAGTGAGTGCCCAGTGTGGGGCTGTGGCAGAAAGGAATGGGGCCTGGGGGCGTTTCCGTGATGTGCTTGTGGTCCCATTGCCAATGCAGTCGGATCCCTAATCACACTTAGCACTTTGTGGTCTGCTCACGTATTAGTACGTTTTTGTCACCAGTATCAGGTGGCCGCTCACGTATTAATACGTGTTCATCTAGTCTCCGGTTTTTCACGCCATGGTGGATTTATTTGGAACTATGAGGAGCTATTTCTTTGATCGTACTCAGTCTAGAAGCTTTACACATTGTTTTGGTGAAGGTGTAAGGTGTTTTATGAGAGATATTACAGTTTTTTTTAATATCCAGTAGTTCAGGAGTTGTGTGTGTCTTATTGAATGCTTCAACCATTCATGTGGTGGCACAGAAAAAGGCCGGCCCCAAGGTAAATTTAAAGGGCACCGGCACACAAAGTGTTAAGATGTCAAGTCGTGTGTGTCTGTGGTAGCCTGGAGGGCCTTACTGCCGAGCAGGGTGATAAATGCCTCCTGACTTTATCTTCTTGTCTCCTCTGTGAAGACAAAGATGACCGCAGACATTCCAGGGGGAGGGGAAAATATGTCAGAACACGCATGAGCCAGTCCTAGAATTCAGGAGGCAAAGTCAGGGGCTGAGCCCGGTGTGTTTGCAGGCCTGGCTTCTGGGGGGGACCGGGCACTGGATGTGCCCAGCATCTGCACCCAGAGTATCCAGTCTTCATGGGACAGTTCCATCCCTTTGGGTTCTGGGGATTTGTGGATATTTTAGAAACACCAAGTTAGCTCTGAGAAGCCAGTTGCACCATTGCTTTCTGCTGCTCCTGTGTGTTCCTCCCTATTAAAGGGTCCTGTGTAGACAGGTGTCCTCGGCTTTCCTGAGACAGGGCCATCTAAGATCAAAGACATTGAGAATCCTATGACCCAAATGAAGCTCCAGGTAAATCTGAATGCCCAGGTGAATGTCCTCACTTCTCCAACTCATGAGAGACACATTTAGGTGAGTTGGGAAAATATTAAATGGACATGAGTTCTCCACGGAAAAGTATGTGATACCGGAATTGATCCTGTTCTGCCTCAGAACAGCCACATGTGTAGGCTCAGCCAACAGGCCACAGCGGAATCTCCTAGGAAACCCAGTCCTGTTTTCTCATGCTTTGAATCCTGGGATACCTCTTCCGGAGAATCCGCGGCTGAGACTGGCAAGCTATCCAGCAGGTCATCATAACTCTTCTCTTCTCCACAGTGAGATTAGCAGATTAGCTCTTGATTTCTCAATCCTGGAGGAGACCTCAGAGCTAGTGAAGCTCAGTGGATTCTGTTTGGGTGTGTGTATTTCAGGAATAGAAAGTTCCCTCCCTGCCCTGCCAAACAGGATGACCTGTGGAATCCCCAAATATTAAGTAGATACAAAGGGGGCAATCTCATGGAAGTGGACGTGGGAACTAGAATTTCATTAGCTTGTCCCCGCCTTGCATGGGGGCCCCCTCCACAGCCGCTTCCATTTCTGAGCAATCCCAGGACTTAACCCCCTGACCATGCTTAACCCCTGCCTCTTACAGATGAAATCACAGAAGCTCAAAGAGACAGCTTAGCCTCGGGTTGTGCCATGCACATAGGAAATGTCCGACAAAAGAACCACACCCGTCAATATTCTAACTATGAGGTGGATGACTTAAACGGAAAGCCAGCCGTGGGCTGCGGTTGGGGGCTCTGCCTTCTGTCGCCCTCCCCTCAGTTGTTCCTGCATGCAGAAGCTGGGGTGCTTCCTGTTGGGCCTCACTGCCATTTGCACAGCACAACCGGGGTTGGGATGAGCCCACAGGAAAGGACTCTCCTGTGCTAATGCAGGAAGGACATGGCATCGATCTATCTGCAATTATCAGTTCAATGTGTTTCCCTTGAATTTTTAGAAAACCAAAGGTACTTTGCAAGTGCAATAGAGCTTCCAATTAGGCATTTAAGTCCCCCATTTCTATTTCCCTAATGACTCAACTTGCTTTCTAGCTTTATGAAATGAAAATAGCTTTATTTGGGTGCAGGGATGCAGCTGATTGCATGCTTAATATGCTCTTGCAACAAGGTCCTGCTTCTAGCTTGTGCAGTGGGAAGAATAATACATTTCTGTGCTTCTCTCCCATCTGCTCATGGTCATTCACTCCAGCCCCATGCCAGTGCTAACTGAGGGCAGTGCAGGTACTTCTACCTGGTTCTACCTGGCCACAGGTTGGTATTTTAAGGCCCCAGATGGAAAGGTATTTTGGAAGGGCAGGCACTGGCCCCATTGCCCCGTTTGTAGGGGAAGGACTGGGGCTGTGGACTAAGCTGAACAGTGGGGATGACACAAAGCAAGCTCAAGGGTGGCAGCAGGTATAGAAGACAGGGAAGAGGCACCCAGGGGTGGCAGCTGGGTTTTAAGGAAGAAATAGCAGGGAGGCAGAATCAAGCTCTATGATGGTGTAGGACTAGGGCTTGAAGAGTTCTTTCTTCCCCAGGAAATAGACGTGGAAAGTGGTGGACCCACTTCCAGCTCTATCTGGCTGATTTCTGCAGAGAACCAGGTGCCAGCCCTTCGTGGGCTTTCTGGCCAATAGAAAACACTGGCTCATCGGTGGCCCTTCAAGTGTTTCACATACCTGGATGGCATTTTTGAACCTACTTCAGAGGAGCCCAGCGTTCTCTCTGCCCAACTCTTATTCTTCCTTAAACTCTGCACAGTCCAGAAGACTCCTGAAGATGGCAGCCGGGTCCACATACCTCTGCACTGTCTGCTGTGGCCGCAGCGCTGGCTTCTTTTCGAGCCCCTGCAGCGAGCACCTGAGCACAGGGCGTTCCCAAAGGCTAATCCATGGATGGACAGGAAGAGGCAGCTGGCACCGGCACAGCTCAGGCTGAATCTGGGCCGGCAGCGGCAGGTTGGGAATGGCCGCTGGAGTTCCGTTGTCGCTGCTTCCCGGGTCCAGGAGCTTTCCCGGGCGTGTTAAGCGCAGCGCCTTCTGCGAAGACCACAGCCACGGCTTGGCTTGGCGTCGGGGGCGCGCTGCAGCGCGGAGAGTCCTCTGTCTCTGTGTGGTCTGTGCTGCTCTTGGCTTTGTTGTTACGTAGCCCTCGATCAGACCTGAGATTACAGAGGACCTTGGCCGTCGCTGCGAGGCGGTGCGGTCACAGAATAGAAAAGGGCAAGGCGCTCTCACGTGGTCCGCCCCTTATTTTGGGGACCTCGCCGGGCCTGCTTTAGCGCATCAACTGCTCAGCGGTGTGGGTTGGCCTGTTGATAGGAAGGCCTGCTTCCCAAGTCTGAAGGAGACCCTGAGGTCATTGTGTCCATTCCCCTGCCTGTAGGCAGGATTAGAGATAAGCCGCCCTGCCAGAGGATAATCTCTTCTACTTGTAAAAGCTTCCAGAGCAGACCAGAATCTCTCTCTAGACCATTCATTGCAACTTTTAACAACCTCCCCCATCAGGAAATTCTCCCCCTTAGCTCTCCTAAATCCCTTATGCTGGGGATTAAATTCCTTCCCTTACTCTATCCTCAGCCCACTGCCAAGACATAGCCGCACTGCCTGTGAACCTTCTGATACCTGGAGATTGTGTTAAATCCCGCCTGCCTGCCCTCCTCTCATGAATAATCCCAGCTTCCTTTTCTCTCAGGCCTGCTTCCTGGCCTGCGCGGCCCCTGGAGGCTGCCCTCTGATCTCCCTCCGAGTGCCCTTCTCCCGGTGGGCGTCTGTCTGGACACAGAAGCAGACTCGGGAGCCCAGCAGGCGCTGACTCAGCTCGGGTCCAGCGAGAGTCTTTCCTGAGCTGCCAGCACAGGCGTGGCCTCCCCGCCCATGCCCAAGCGGGGCCGTGAGTGGGCGACAGCCTCGCTCCTCGACTGTGGCCACGGCTCAGCCGGCTAGCGGGCCGGAGCACTTTTCCTTCCCGCCTGGGGTGTGACAGCAGGCTGTTTCACCCTTGCCCATGCTGTCACACCGTCATTTTATCTGCGGCCACACTGACCACTGGCCCCGCTGAGACAAGGAGACTGAGCGTGGAGACGATTCCCAGCTCCTGAGGTTCTTGGGGCAGATTGTGGCTAAAGCAAGCGGCCGGTGTTTGCCGAGCTGCCCAGGGTCTGATGCGGGTCCTCGCTGCTCTATGCCAGCCAGCTCCTGGGGTCTGCTGGCTTCCTTCCCCTCCTCTCCAGGCCCTCTCTGACCTTGTGACTTTGACCCTCCTGTTGTGCTCCCACTGCCTGTTCCCTGGCCATGCGGTGGAACACTTCACCCGCCTCTGGGTGCCCCATTCCAGGCTAAATCCCACTTCCCGCCAAGCCACCAAGCTGGCCCCTGGGGTGTGCACAGCCAGACCGAGCTTACTCCGCACTGATGGGGTCAGAGACAGCAGAGCGGCCGCTTTCCTCAAGGACAGTGGAGATGAGGCAGGGACTGGAGACAAAGGGGTGCTGAATTACAAACAGCAGGCAGAAGTCAGCCTTGTGTTGCTTGCCAGGAGAGAGTTGTCAGAAGGCAGCCCTCTGACAAGGACGCGATGAGTTAGGCAGCCATTCAGTACAGAAGGTCTGCAGTCGCGGGGAGCTGTGTTTGGACTCTAGGTAGGTGATGATGGGCCTTGCAGAAGGGAGATCAGAGGTGCTGGCTCCTGTCTTCTACCCTGTTTCTCTGACGGATTGCTTCCTAGTTTTGGCAACTCTAGTTTCCAGCAGAAACACCTTCTTCCTTGCATTCCATTCATGAATGAAAATATTTAATGAGCATCTACTAGGTGCTAGCACTATGCCAGGCTAGAACCTGCTAATAAAGTGCTAGGGTGCACTGGTGGAACATGCCTGCATTCAGGTGGGTGGCATCTGAGTCCCTCAGTCCTGGGCTGGACTCCGGGGCCCAGGGCACCTGTTATTCCTGGGCAACCCTGTGGATTGCTGTACAATGTTTTATTTTCCACATGTACTCTAGGTGCTTGTCCTGCACCTTGGGGTGCAGAGACCACAAGATCGTTGAAGCTCTACTCTAGTGGGGTAAGGTGCAGACTTCTAAGACAGATTTCCGCCCCTTGGTGTGCAACCCTCTATAACTCTCACCGGAGGAGTGTGCATGTGAACTGTGGGTGCTGTGGATGGTGACTCCAGTGCATTAACTGTGATTAGCTGAGGTGCACATAACATATCAGGGGATCCCTTCAAAGGGACTGGGCTTTTCCTGCTGGGGGAAAATGTGAGAGGCCCTCTTTGGGAGGAAAGCTCTGCTTCTGGCTTGGAAGTTGGAGGGGCTTCTAGGAGCTATGAGCACTCCTGCCAACAGCCAGCAAGCCAGTGAAAGCCCTAGATCCCTGCACAGAGGACTTCTGACACACAGGACACTGAGCTAATAAATGGGTGTTGTTTTAAGCTAAGTTAGGTAATTTGTTATGCAGCAAGAGAACGCTAACGCATGGGAGAATAAAGAAACTGAACAGGAAAGATTGAAGTAGCGTAAGGGTTGTGCAGAGGACTGCAAGCAGGAGTGTGGCAGACAGGGGGCGCTGTGGTTGGTCTCGAGGGGGTAGTGAAGGTGATGCCTCCTTGGCTGCAGTGATGCTTAAGCTGAATGACAAGAAGGACCGAACCTAGTGAAGGTCGGGGGCAGAGCAAAGCAGGCAGAGGGGCAACTGGGGCGGGGCTTAGGGGCTGCCACCAGCCTGGTGTTTCTCAGGCACAAAAAGCAGGTCCGTGTGGCTGGTTCCAATCTCAGTACCAAAGCATGTCGGGCTTTTCATAGTGAAGCATGGAATTTGGCTTTATTTTCAGTGGGAGGGAAGCCAAGGAGGCGCGTGTCACTTCTGTACAATCTGATTCAGGTTTTTGAAAGGTCACCCCTGCTCGCGGCTGCAGCGTGGATGGCAGGGGAGGCAGGCAGAGTGGTAGGAGAGAGGGAGACCAAAGCTTTCCCTCCTTCTCATTTGCTTTTCATTTCTTTCTTAACCCTTCCCTGTTTGCTTGCTCTCTCTTTATAACTTGCACCCCTCTTCAAGGAATAGCCTCATCTGACCTGAGTGGGAGCCCTTTTCTCTTTTTCCGTACATTTTATTGTGAAAATTTCAACCTCACAGAAAAGTTGAAAAGCGCTGCAGTGGGCCCTGGACTCTTGCTCCTCAGACTCAACGCTTGCTTGCAATTTTCTACGTTCCCTTTAATACTGAATACATTTTGCTCCGTCATTGGGAAGTGTGTCTATTTATTCCTGACTTCTACTCCTAAAGGGCGCTGAGCAGAGATGCTATCTAGCCAAACATAAGCAGAACATGGAACATTCTGCAGGGCCCAGTGCCCTCCGGCCGGAGCTGTTCCCACCAGAAGCTAAAGCTGCGGAGGGCACGAGCCCATTGAGGCCCTGCGCGTGAAGGATCCTGGTCACCAGCCCTTTGCCCCTCAGTCTTCTTTCTAGAGGGACTTGAGTGCAGAAATCACACTGGCGCCTCCCTGTTCCCCCTATGTTGTGAGTTGGTGGGTATTTGGCAAGTGTTTGGCAATTTTTTTTGTCAAACTGGTGTTGTTAAAACTGCCTTGACAGAAACACCCGTGCTCAACTTGGTTATTCACCCCTCCATTTATTCCGTGAGTATTTATTGAGTGACTACTATATACCTGGCCTTGCACTAGGGCCAATGGAGGCCACAGCAAATACACAGTGTGCTTTTTCTTCATGGAACTTACATTCTTAAAGGAAAGATAGATTTTTTAATGAGAATAAAAACAGGGAATCAAAGACAACAATAACAAGTAGAAGTCCGTACTCTGAAGTAAGTGCTATGAAGGAAAAAAATAAGGAAGCTAAGTCCTTGGGCCTGGAGACTCCCAGAAGGACTAACTCCAGGTTCTGCAGGCATAATTTAATGAACGAACAAATGCACAAATCAATCATTTCCCTGGCCCTGGATTTGCTGTCTTCTGCTCAGTTTCTCCCGAGCCCATTTCTCCAGGGAGGAGCACAGTGTGGGAGGGCAGATACTCAGCAAAGAGTTTGGGGAGAGGTAGCGAGCTCCAGTTTGCACTTTAGAGCCTTCTCGCTGTAGTGGGAAAGAGGCGGGAGGGAGAGAGGAGGCTCTTCTGCTGTCAGAAGGTACAAAGAAGGGGCCTAGAAACAGGGAGGAAGAGGAACTCAGGAGACATAGAGACAGGACTTGGAGGTTGCTGGGTAAGGAAGAGGAAGTTAAAGGTCAAGGGTCAAGGACCACATCCAGGACTCTCTGGGTGGGGCAAGGGGTGGGCTGGAAATGCTACTTTATTAAATGAGACTTTAAAGGTAAAGAGCAAATGGGGGGTGGGCCCCTGTGAGAATCAGAGCTGCGGGGGCTGGGGGGGCTTTGCTCAGATCTCTTGTCTTAGGGTGTTGGCCACACCCTTCACATGCTCCCAGCTGGTGTGGACGCCTCAGAGCAGACACAGAAAGCTGCAAGGGGAGGAACCAAGGGGGCCACCTAGGGGTTGAAATACCAAACATAAAGGTGGGGAGGGACAGAGGTGCTGGCAAAGGAAAAGACTCAATTTTCAAAACAAGTTTAATTATGGGACAGCGACTTGCCTGGAGGTGGGCGGGCAAGGGGGGCTTGGCGCACAGGCCCACCTGCTGGCCAGAGGCTCAGCCCCGAGGGCTCGGCGTGGAGATCCACCTGGGGGAAGGTGAGGGCATTGTGCTTTCTATTTTCACTGCAGGTAGGGGGTGAGGTAATCTGCTGCTTATGACTCTTTTCCCACCTTTTTTTTTAAAGCGAAACTTCAGCACAGTAAAATGCTCTTAGGGAGGAACCTGCAGTTCTAGGGGAGGGGAAGATCTGGGAGAGAAGGGGAACAATGGGAAAGGTGTGAGGAGGAGGGCCTCCCCCTTCCAGGAGGAGAGGGTGGTAGAGATATTGGGGGGGAAGCAAGCAGGGTATGTTCTGTGCCTGTGTGTGCATTGGGTGTGTGGCTGTGTTAGGTGTGTCTGCATGTTGTGATGTGTGTATGTTGTATGTGTTGTCTGAGGGTTGTGTGTGCATTGTGTGCTGTCTGTGTGTTATATGTGTCTCTGGGTTACATGGTGTGGCGCGTGTGTTATCGAGGAGTTCAAGAGTTTGCATTTGCTGCCTGCTGTTTTCTGGGAAGTTGGAGGCCGGCTCACCTGAGACCGATGAAGAAAGTGGGGAGACAGGTGGGCGAGCAAGAAATGCTTGAGGTAGCCCCTGCGGAAGAGGAAGGGACGAGCCCGCCAAGACACCTCCGGCAGCTTGGGGAGGTCTCCGGACGTGGGTCACGGGTACAACTCCAGACCCTACTGACTGGCCAGGTGGACCTGTTATTTCACGTACTTCTGAATCTAAAACTGAACAGGCTTGAGAAGGTCAGATCTTTCGACTTGAGTGCCTGCTTCCTCCTCGGTCTCCCAGAGGATAGAGGAGGCGCAGAGGACAGCCTGATTATTACTTTCCCCGGGGAGGGGGAGGAGACCACCTCATGAGTATTTCAGATAAAAGTGGAAATCTCTGTCTCCATCTCAGAACTGCTCGTCTCACCACCTGCCCCTTCCTCCTTCCCAAATCTGCTCCATAAATAATTAATGACTGTGACAGCAGGTTCTGTGCCTATAACTGAAGGCACCTTTTGGCAGCTTGGAGACCCTCGTGTCTGTCTTGGCATCGTGAGCTGAGCGGCTCACCTTGCGTCTGCAACTGTGACTCCAGGCAGTTTACTTTGAGCATCTGGGCATTCTGCTTGGCGAGTTCCCGCGGCTGTGCAGCCTGGCGGTGTGGGGCCCGCACCCCTGGGAAGTAGACGTGGGTGTGCCGAATCCTCCGCTGGTGATGGTGAGAGGGGTTGCGGAGGGTGGTGAGGGGCCAGATTCCACACGAAACAGCAGACCGCATACTGTACACGTTCAGCTTCCCTCGAAGCAGGGTCTGAGACTGGAATATTGAGGAAGAGATTTACGGAGGTGCCTCCAGGGGCAGGAGGTGGCAGAGGGCAAGGGAAGAAGGTTATGGCTGGATATGGCCTCAGCTGCACCCCAGCTGCCTCTGTTCCCACAGGGACCACTGGAATGAGAATTGCACCCCACTGTTAGATTTCCCTTGCCTAACTAACTTTCCTTCAGGAAGTGGGGGCACTGGGTGTGACTTCCTTTTAGGTCCCCAGTTAGACCAAGTGAATCTAAGAGAACAGCAGATTTCCATTACTATGTCCATTTACTTAGTTTCATTTACTGAAGTCATCCATTCCTTCATTCAGCCTCTCATTCATTCATTCAACAAACACTGTGACTGATTTCCCCTTTATGCTGATATTTCTGGCTGTTGCACGACACATTTTCTGTAAATTCTGTATTAGTCACTGAGAGTTAAAGGATTTTATGCTTGTGAAAGTGCCCGCAAGTCTCTTTTTTGTCTTTAAATATGTGTTGGCCCTAACTCACCAGGGTATTTCTTTGCATTTGCACCCCACTTACATTAGTTTCCAAGTCTCTGTGGGGTAGAAAATGAAGAGAGCAGGAGAACCCCACTGCCTCAGGAAGAGGAAGAGGAAGGAAAGTCTGAGGCGGGGAGAGGCCAAGGTGGGGGGCTGGCTGCCCGTCCTTCCACCTCTGCTTGTGGACCACATTGGGATGGGGACATAAAGAAGAGCGAGCTTTGTGGAGGAGGCCCACCTGCCAGGGGTGCGTGATGGGCACTGAGGTGTTGGGTTCTCCCACAAAAGTCCAAGGCCCCCTGGATGCCTGTTATAGTGAAAGCTCCTACTTAACATAGAGTGAGGCCTCGTAAGCTCCTCACTGCTCCTGGTGTGTCAGGCCAGCATAGTCACTTGTCACTCACTTCCCCTTTGTGGGGGACCCCATCTGTAAAATGGAAGCCCTTTCCGTAAACTGGAAAGCCCTTCTGTAAAATGGAAGCCTCACTCCTAAGATGGCAGCCCCGTCCCGAAGCTGCGAGTCCTTTCTCTAAAATGGAAGATGGCCGGGGGCTTGATCTTGAAGTTCCTTTGCAGGGCTGAGAGACTATCTCAGTGATTCCTGGCTCAAATGACTGCAAACATTTAATCCAGACCCAAGGGGATGTGTCTATTGACAAGTCAGGAGGTTCTGCAGGTTAATATTTTATCTATGACTTGGATGCAGGGACAGTGGCCTGGCACGTGGATTTAGGGAGGAATTGAAACCATGTGGCACTGGACTCAAGACTCACCCAATTTGGCTATCTGAACCAAAACCCAAAAGATAAAATGCTGCATTTTAGTTGGAAACTTGCAATTGCCCAAGTGCAGATGAGATAAACCTTATCTTTGAGCAGTTCAAGTGAAAAGAATTCACTGTTTGCTAGTTGAGGATATAGTCATTGATAAGCTCCTTAAATATTCAATATCAGGCACTGATTCAGGAAATTTGGACACAGCGGTGGCTAAAATGACAGCATCCTCCTATAGCGTCTTTTTTAAAAGATTTATTTATGCAAATAAGAACTGGGGTGTAGGCCAGAGGTGTGGGGTGGTGAGAGGATCACCAGAGACAGAGTGGGGAGCAGAACAGGCAGATTGACTGAAGTACACTGCTGAGGGGAGCAGCGGGCGAGGCAGGAGAGGTCTGCTGCACCAAGTGGGAATCTCCCTGCCCGGGGATCGAACTCGTGCTGCAGCGGCTGCGGATAGCTCCATAGTGCTGAGACTTAACCCGTTGCGCCACCAGGGAGGCCCCATCCTCCTATAACTGACTTTCTGGTATTGTGATGTAATACATAATACACATCGGAGATTATATTCCATGAGCTGGCAATGAGTCGTGAGAGGGAAGGAAGGAAGGCAAGGGGAAGTGGAATGATGGGGTGCTGTCTTAAATGGGGGAGTTGGAATAATTCAATGAGGAGGTGACAGTTGGTCCATTTGTTCTAAAAAACTGCAGCTGCTAAAAATCAGCAGAAATCCTGTTTGTTTATTATTATCCCAGGGAGCTGAGAGGGAGCTGCCCAAAGCTTCTACCCACTTGGGTTATCTGAGTTCTTCAGCTTCAGGCTCAGCCTTGCAGGCCAGCTGGAGCCTTTCAGGAAAGGGCTAAGCCAGCTTGTCCAGTGCCTGTGCCTTGTTATGGTGCTTCGGCACCTCCTGTGAGCCATTGCCCACTGCAGCTGCCCTGTCCTTGCCACCTCTGACACTGCCATCCACGGTGGTGATCACGCCCCGACACTCAGGCCTGGCTCAACTTCCTCTGGCCCAAATGGCCTGGTCCCCGACTGGTTCAAACCTGAGCTCCTCCACCCCCTTCTTTGTTTCAAAGTCTTCTGACATCATGGCTCCAGAATCAAGTTCAAAGGGAAGGTTTTCTCTTTTGTGGATGTTCCTCTCCCTAAGTTTCCACAGCGTGTGGCATAAATGCTAATGTTTCGAGGTGAGAAAGAAGTCCTCCCAAAGTTCTTGCAATTTTATTAATAATGTAACAAATGAGACAACATATTCTGAGGGCTTAGTCAATCCCAGGGAGGCAGCTTGGGCCTCGAGCGCCTGTGTTCTTCCTCCTGCCGACTCCGTATCTCTCTCAGGTGCCTTGCTGAGGCACTGGCGTGCAGAGGGCAGGGGAATTATGCATGAGCAGAGAGAGGAGACACTGACCTTCTGTGTTTAAAGGTTAAAATGATTTCTTGGGAAATGGAACAAACTCACTAATCAGAAGCTGTTCTGAATTTTTCTGCAAAAATTAGACCTTGTGACTCTCCACAAGCTCTGCTTGTGAGGAGATACATCTATATTCAACATCTAAGTCAAGCTCAACTTAAGTTTATTGAACACCTATTACACTCCCAGTCTCGGATGAGTTAGGTTAAAGGGAATTCAAAGAAATAAACCAAAACCGAGGTCACCTCTACCTCAAATAACCAGAACCTGCAATGGCTTATCTTTCAACTTCATGCAACGTAAAAGGAATGAGAGTTGTTCTTATTCCAGAGATTTAGTAAAAAGCAAACAAATGGCACTTCACAGAGTCCACCCCCATGTCCCCGGTCCTGGTACTGTCTGGTGAAGTGCCCAGGAGGAAGGCCATGGACAGTACCAGGCCTAGCCAGCTGGCTGAATTGGAGAGACAGAAGATTGGTTTGGAATGGAAAGTTAAATATGTATTGAGTACATTCTCTGTGTCCAGTGCTGTGGGGGGGGGAAGGGGGCATAATATTGTATTTGAACATAAATACGAGCTATAGCTTCTGCCTCCTAAAACAGAAGCCAGAAAGACTTTCATTTTCTCTGTTGTATCCCTAGAACCCAGAGCTAAAGTTGACATTTAGCAGAAACAGTGATGTTTGATGAATGAATGAGTGAGAGTAGAGAGGGAGGCAGGCTCGAATGTGAATGTCATAGATGTCTTCAATCGTGTGTGTGTGTATTTGTGTGTGCATGTGTGCATGTGTGTGTCTGCATTAGGCCACAGTGGGGGCACAAAAGAGAAAGGCCTTGGTCTTCCCTGTTGGGTGGGGGTAGGAATGAGATGTGACAAAAGACTGCACAGGTATATCCAAAAGAATTCTTGCTTCAGATGACAGAAATAAACTGTTCGATTAGGCAGAAAGAAGACTTTGTTAAAGAACAGGGAGCTCCCAGAGTTTGGGGAGGACAGAACTCCAAGGCGGGGCTTTGTGGACCTGCGAACCTTGCCCCTTGCTTGCAAGTGTGTGATGTAGAGTGGTGTGCTTGAGGATGAGTCATGTGATTTCACTGCCGACACCACCGTGCTGGGTGCTGGGCGCTGTCACGAGTGTCTGGGAGTCGCTGTCCCCACCTCACGCCTGAGTGCAGGCGTCCTTCATGCTGCTGGCCTGATTCAGGTTCTGACTTGGGGCCCTCCGGGGCTGCAGAGGGGAAGCTGGAGTTCCCTCGGGCAACCTGCGCTCTCGTGGCAAAGGAAGCTGGGAAGGGGAGCACGAGGTTGGTATTCTCTCCCCCCAAATCCCATTGAGGTAAAGGATTTGTGGAACGTTAAATGATTGTAACCACAGTCTGAGTGTGCCGGGGACCAAGTCGGGGTGTGGTGTCTTGTTTGCAAGCTGGGCCTCGTATCCCAAACAGCTGCGAGCCATGGGTAAGTTCAAGGGAAGGGAGTGATGCTCAGAGTAAGGCCCCCGGAGGCAGAGTGGGGAGATGGACGGGGTCAGAGCAGGGTGGCCGGTCAGGACGGAAGTGGGATGGGGAGCTGGTTCTGACAGGTGCCGATGGGGCGCTGGGGAAGGCAGAGGCAACGCAATGGGGGCAGCGGGGCAGTGAGGGGTGCTCTGGAGTCAGCAGGGCTTGTGAAGGAGTTGTCAAGGGGGCCCCGGGGTTTCTCAGCTGGGCGGGTGGCGGGTGATGATGTCTCCATCTGAGAGCGGTCAGGGAGGACAGGGGCCAGCAAAGAGAGAAGAAAAGTCAGAGACGGACAGAGACAGAGACAGGGAAGGAGGGAGACATTTTAGTGCAGGATGCAGCCTGCAGTGTGAGGCCAGGCTTGCCTTTTCCTCAGAGGCCAGAGGGAGAAGAGGAAGCTGGGCCAGCATGCAGGTGCATGTTTATATCTGGGTTGGAGCTGCGGAATTCACGCCTGAGGGACTCACACTTCCCAAGTTTCCTGCATCCCAGCCAGCCTTGCCACCCGCTCCGTGCGGGTGGTCTCGCTTCCCTCTTCCTCTAGCTCAGGGGTCAGCACATTTTTCCTCAAGGGCCAGGTCATAAGCGCTTCTGACTTTGTGGCCCTGAGACCCCTGCGGGGACCCCAGGGCTGTGCTGGGGGAGCCGCCATGACAGTCACGGAGCACAGGGCTGGACCTGTCGGCACCACGTGTCCAGACACCGTCCCGCATGTGGCCCCTTCGTCAGCTCATTCCCGCCTGCCGGGGCTTCCCACAGGTGGCCTCGCTCTCAGTCCCGTTTCACAGGCAAGGAAACAGCTTCAGCGAGGCTAAGGAATTGGCTCTAACAACCCGTAACGGACAGTCAGGGGCTGAGCGGAGGGCGTCTGACTCCACTAAGGGACGCCACGTGCCTCTGACACGTCCCTGGTGAAACGCGGCCCAAGGGAACTAGAAGTCAAGCTGCTCATCAGGGACCCGGTGATTTTGGGGTCTCCAGGGTAATTACGGACACCTGGCCTTGTTGCTGAGGGGAAGGGATGGGAGCTGACCGTGAACAGGCAGTGGCGTTGCCCTGCGGTCCAGGCGGGGGGCTGGGGCTGGGGGTGGGGGGAGTCCCTAAGCGTTCTGGAAGCCATGGGCTTTCCTGGGAACACCTGGGGTGGGAGGAGCCAGCTGCAGTCAGGACTACCTGGGTCAGGATGGCCACTAGGTCATCTGGGCACAGCAGCATCCAGAAGACAGTTGGTACCTGGATGAGTCTGCCCTGGGGACAGGTTCTGGCCATTGACCTTGGGGCATGTATACCTGGTCAACTAATCTGGCTCGTCATTTTCTCATTTATGAAATGAAGATGCTAAGACCTGTGCGCTGTGGCGTGGTGACAAGAAAAGCAAATTCATCTGAAGGTGCTGAGCAAGGGTAACAGGACCTCAGCACACTGGCCCTGCTCTTGCTTCTGAGAACCTTTTGTCCATTGGGCTCGTGAGAGCAACATCCGGCCTGGGGTATTTAAGCCTCCCCTGGAGAAACCGCACCTCGCCGGCCCCACCACGTGCCTCTCCCTCTTGTCCTGGTGCAGCAGGGAGTCAGGGTCTCCGTGCCAGCTAGGAAGCTCCTTGTCTGGAGGACTTCCTGCCTACCACGTGCCTTGGCGGTTGTCCTGGGGTGTGCGTGTGGGTGTGAGGGGCAAGAGGCACGCACCGGTGCACTCTCCTTTATGCGGGGGGAGGGGGGGCCCTTTCCCCTGTGCACCGCGTTTGTATTCGTGGATGGGTCACTCTGATTGCAACCCTCGGGCTGAGACAAGCTTCTTCCATAGCATTATTAACAACTGAAAATAAATAGATAGCCACTGAGTGAGGTTGCCCAGTCCTTGGAGGGAAGGTGTCGTGGTAAACAGCAAAGTCGAGGACCAGGCAGGTTGTAAAGATCGGAAAGGACAGGTCATGTCTGATAAGATGGATTTTCACAGGAGTAAAAGCAAAACAACAACAAAATTTTTTTTTAAGATTTATATAGCAAATGTTGCAAGTCCATGGGGAGGGAGAAGAGTCTGAATAACTGGACGAAGAAGGCCTGGAGGTCTGGGTGACTGAAATCTCAGAATGGGTGAAAGACTGGAGGGCTAGCCTGTGCCTTGGCACCCTTGCTTCCTCCTAAGCCCCTTCCACCGAGTACGTACCGTGGTTTATGGCAGCCCTGACCTGCTGCTCTTCTGTCTAGCTTGTCCTCCCTGGACAGAGACACTGAGTCCCCAGAACCGAAGGAATATTCGCTCTCATCAATGCTTTCCAGTCCCTTTGGAAGTCATGGAACCCACATCTACCTGTGATCCGCGGCTGCTTTTGTAACGGTGCGTGATTGTCCTGTTATAGTTGGTCTCGCCACACCACATTTCCGAAGCTGGAGTCAGCTCCGGGAGCCATCAGTAGGAGCGTAGTGTCCAGCTGGGGTGCATGGGAAGGAGTCAAGGAAATCAAGAGGATGTATGTCGGAGACCATTTTTCATGGGTCTCTTGAATTTCTGCCCATCTTCTGAACAAGAGGCATTGACAGCTTTGTTGTGGACTATTTTTTTCAAGGGAGTTTACAGCTGCAGAAAAGCTTTGGAAGATAGAGGTAGGATATCATTCTGGGCCAGAGGGCAGATTTGTTTCCTGACCAGAGTAATAAAGATAATGTCTCCCTCCAGGAAAAATGGTGGGCAGGCTTTCTCGCAGCTCTCTTATTAGATTAGAGGTTTCCTAGGCTCCTGTCTCCTTAGCTGGACACACTCACTGTGTGCAGCATTCTCCCTGGCTGGCACCCCTCTGGATCCCTTTGGAGCTTGGAGAACTAGGGGGAACTGAGGCACACGTGGACTCATGTCTCCCTTGCCATGGAGAATAAGGTCCTTTGTCTCTGACCTGGCAATATTGTATTTTTTTGAGCAGATCTATGAAAGTGTGGAGAGTGGCTTGTGAGCGTGCAGGCAAAGCAGAGGCGTAGGCTTTTCACTGTTATTAACAATGGGAAGATTCGGAATATTCCATAAAGAAGCACTGATGGAAGTAAAAGTTGGCCAAGGGAGAAAGGAATCACAGGGTGATCAAGAGTTGTTTTCAAATATCGGAATAGGCCATGTGAAGAAATGCTTGGACTTCTGGGTATTCCAGACAACCTTCCTGACAGGGGCGTGGGAATTTCATGGGGAATGATTTGGTTAAACTCAAGGGAATTCTTTTTCATGTGTGGGGATGCACAGCTGAACTCTGGGATGTTATGTGGGCAGTGACCACTTACCCACACACGTGGGGAATACTCTAGATGGTGGAATAAACAACTCTGAGACTCTTGCTATGGTGTGTTTTTGAAAGTCAGTGATATTCCCCACATTTGGAAATTCATCAGTTGAGAGACGTTATTTTGGAGCTTTGGTCTCTAAGTGTTACCTCTTCAGGTGAAGATGCTCCTGGAAGTCAGGTGTCTCATCATTAACGTCTTCACTTAGCATCAGGACCACTCACTTAGACCTCAGGAAGCCCAGAAAAGAGAGGATAGCATGGGCAGATCGAGCCAGTGGCTGTTCTGTGACTAGGGCCACTGGTGTTCCTCCCCTTGGTCTTCATGAACTCCTCCCTTCCCGCCATACCCCACGCAGAGTGATTCCCCCTCCACTTTTATTATCATCAGCAAACAGTAATTGAGTGTGTGATATTTGCAGAAGGAATTAATGAAATACAAAATTTAATTTTAGGCTTGTATATTTTTTAATTCTTTCATTTAGTCTACACGTTATTGTTGAAACTTACGCCGTACTAGAATACAGCCATGAATGAGACAGAGTTCTTGCCTAAACACTCCATAAGTTCTTTGGGAATACAGGATGAGTTCACTGGGAAGGGTATCTAAAAGACATCTGCTGAGTGTGGTATGGGATTCTATGTTCCAAGTGTGTGAGGCTCCAAGTTTTGTCCTTCCCCAGAACATGAAAGAGAATCAAGTGATTGCTGCTCTAACCTCCCTCCCCCAATAAATGGAGAAAGAAAACTTTATGGGTTGGGGAGGAAGAAGAGCTTCAGGGGAAGGGGCGGGGATGAAAATCCTGTAGCAGGGGAAGCTTCAGGATGAGATGGGATTTGTTGCAAGTAGGTTTTAATAAATATGATTGTAAACTGCCTTTGGAGACTTTTTCATGTCCTTTGAATGATGAAAGCAGAGAAAGAAATTCCTTTTTACTTTAGGTGGTTGGAATTTTCTTGAAATCAATCTCCTTCTGAGATAGAACCTTCTGGTTCCAATGATATAGATGATGCTGAACAAGTATTGTCACTGCAGACTTTGTGGGAGAGAGAACCTGGACCTTGTTTTCCAAGGGTGGGTGGGAAAAGCCAGGCAGAGAGAAGGGTGCAAGGAAGTCACCACATGGTGGATGCTGAGGGGATAGTGTGAAGAAAACAACAGTGAGGGACTTGAGGAGGATAAACTCAGGGGCTCTCAGGAGTCCAGTGAAACAGCCCATGTCAAGGAGAGTTTGGGAATGCTGGCTGGCCCGTCCTTCTCTGAGAGCTGTCTTTAGCCCTCCCAGGCTTTTCCTGCATTTTCTACGTAGTCTTTCTACAGAGACCAGAGTCAGCCCAAGGCATGTGGTGATGGCTCGCCCCTGCCTGTCTCCATGGCTGTGGGATCTTTGGATTGAAGTCCTGGTGTTCTCGCTTTGAACCCTCCACGCTGCAGACCAGCTATGAGAAGACTTGCTCTCTGTTTTCATTCATACGAGGCTCCCAGCCTCACAGTTGGGACTAGTTCTTAAATAACAAAGACACAATTGCAGAGTCATGTAAATGAATAAAATATTTATGATGAGCCTGCGAAGTTCATCACAGACATCTCTTTCCTCTTGGGTATTAATTAATCCTGACAAATCCCCCTACCTCTTTTCCCTGTGCTACCTACAAACTGCTTTAAAACAGGCATGCTTGTGGAAGAGAAGCTGAGGGGGTATTTCAAGATCACCTTAACGGGCACTAAATATTTCAGATGGAGTCAGGAGAGTGACGGAGCCATCATTGGAGAATACAATTATTGACTTCATGAGAAACGTCCATTTTGATGCAGTTGGAAACTGCCCTGAACTGGCCTGTTTGGTTGCTGAGACCATCTCTGTTATTACAGAAGTGCAGCAGGACAGGTCAGCTTCAAATCCTTGGAGATGAAACCCTAAGCTCTCCCCTCAAGACCTACCAAGACAAAACCAAATTGTCTGGATATTTTGTGCTAGAGGACCTGGAAAGACCAGGGAGAGATGTCAGGAATTATGACCCTCTTTCACAGTTCTGGCAACAGTGATAAATCTTTTTCTATCGTAAGACGATGGGTTTTAAATCTGAAGATGAAGCAAATGATGCCGGGATCAAAACAATCTGCCTACCACCGAGATGAGCTACTGCAGATGGAAGACCTGGAAGAACTTAATCTTTGTATTTTCTTCTCATTTATGTTCATCAAAATTTCCATAAATTGCAGACAAATTTTAGATTTTGTTTTAATCTTGTGATTTAACTCATTCAAAATCAACATGACTTTTGACATCCATTTCCGAGATCAGGGGGTGGTGGTGGAAACCTGATTCGAGTAGAAACGCCTTTGTTTGGCCTTTTGTAACAAAACACCATTGACTCGGTAACTTATACACACCAGAAACATATTTCTCTCAGTTCTGGTGCCCGGGAAGTCCAAGATCAAGGTAGTAGGGCGCTTAGCACCGTCAAAGCCCCTTTTCCTGCTTCCTCGCCAGTGCTGCCTTCTGTGTCCTGACGTGTCGGATGGGGCTGAGGATTTCCCGGGAGCCTCTTTTATAAGACACAGGTTCCATTCATGAGTGCTCCATCCTGATGACCCGATCACCTCCCCAAAGCACTGTCTCGCATCTTTAGAGGTTAGGATTTCAAAATATGAATTTTAATAGACACAAACGAATAAAGGCAAATAATGGAGGAAAACCCTTAGGGAAGACAATAGCACTACCCATAAATTTTTGCATGCAAAAGGGCATCTATTGTGGTAGAGTCAGAGAGATACATGTGTGGGGTGGGTGATGGCAGAAGCAGTGGGGCCAGACAGAGTACAGTGGATGTCTTATGCCAGGAGTTCTCAAGCCAGGCTACTCCACAAACCTCTTGAGGAGACGTAAAATACCATTGCCAAAGTCTTTTTTAGACCAAGATATTTTTAATAATGTATGTCTCAGAGTGAATAAATTCAATTAGATTATTTCCTTCTAAATGCTAGTTGAGACCACTGAATAAACAGAAGTTTTGTTTGGGGGAGTTAATTCACCTTGGACCGTGGATGGATGGATGGATGGATGGATAGAGTGATTCATTCATTCATTCATTAAGCAACCTTTTGTACGCTATTTGTTTTTCTAGGCATTATGCTAGAATGAAAAGATCATTTGAAATCCTAGTCCCAAACTTTGAAGACCTCACCCAGTAGAGGAGGAAATATGCAGGTAAGCAGAGGTTTAGCAATACTGCTTGTGCCTCCAAAAAAGTTCTCTAGTCAGAGAGAACCCTGGTTTCTTCTAGAACATTGTCTTTGATATTCCAATCTTTGGGCCTTACAATGATTCACAAACACTTATTAATCTTCCTTGGGTCTTGCAAGGTTGTGTTCTGATTAGGCTTGGGTGGAGGGAGGACTAGGTCTTTTCATACATGGGGCAGATCCAGGAAGCCATGTTCTGAAGTGGTGAAAAGGCCAATTTAAGGAACTTAATAGAGTGTGATGGCCAAGATTGTCATCAGAGAGAATGGAAGAGGGCTGACAACCAAGCTCCTAAAGACTGGGGGCAAGTGAAAGTGACAGGCTAGAAGGCACTGGAGATATTCCAGAAAGGTTGTTTTATGGTTTCTCCTAACATCTGTCATGGGCTTGTCCAGAACATTTAAACAGCTGAAAAATAAAGGGTGTGAACTTCATGTATATAATGTTGTCTTTTTGGAAATCTGTATTCTGTACTAAGAGACTGAGGTGGAAACCAAAGACGTTTCAATTCATAAAAAAAAAAATAGTGGCATTATTCTTTCTCTTTTTGTTTCATCAAGTAAATGGAATGGAAGGTACCAATGTGATATGATTACTTGACTTTGCTGCTTCTAGGCAAGAAAAGGAGAACTCATTATTTCAATTACCATTGGAAAGATTTCAAGAATATGTAAATCTACTTTTCTGCCTTGGTAATGAATGTAATGGATATAATGGGATATTTGTTTCCCTGAACCTCAACAGCCTCACATTATGGTGTTTTAAGCATATAGCTCCTTGTGTTACTTAATAATTATATCACATGTGAATTTACATGCCTGTTTTATTTTTTTTTAATTTTTAAATTTCTTTAAAAACGATTATTTATGCATACAAGAACTGAGGTGTAGGCCAGAGGTGTGGGGTGGTGAGGGGATTCACCAGAGACAGAGTGGGGAGCAGAACAGGCAGATCTACTTAAATACACTGCTGAGGGGAGCAACGGGCGAGATAGAAGAGGTCTGCTGTGCCATGTGGGACGCTCCCTGGCCTGGGATTGAACGCATACTGCAGTGGCTGCGGATAGCTTCATAGTGCTGAGACTTAACCCGTTGCGCCATCAGGGAAGCCCCACATGCCTGTTTTAATCTAAATATTTGTATCCCTCCCCCCAATTCATATGCTGAAATCCTAACCCTCAAGGTTATAATATTAGGAGGTAGGACCTTTGGAGGTGATTAGGTTTTGAGAGCAGAGCCCTTGTGATTGGGATTAGTGACCTTATAAAGGAGACCTCAGAGAGCTAGTGGGTCCCTCATGAAAGCACCAAATCTGCTGGCTCCATCATCTTTATCTTCCAACCTCCAGAACTGTGAGAAATAAGTATTTGTTGCTTATCAGTCATCCAGCTTGTGGTATGTTTGTTATGATAGCCTGAATGGGCCGGGGCACTCTCCAAAGAGCCCATGAATTCCTGGGGAAACAGACGTATTTCCTACATCTTGACTTCCCCTATCAAACCTTGCCATCAGCTTGGGCATTAGCCGGAGCCCATGAAGAACTGTGAATGGCCCTGGAGTGGCCAGAAACATTAAAAAATATTTGCTCCACAAGAAGGCTTCCCCCGGCAGATTCCCAAGTCTAGGCTTATCAGCTAAATCCAAGCTTGCCTATATCAGTGTTCATCAGGCAGGGAGGCGTCTGCAGCAGGTACCCCCCTGCCAGCCAAGGGCAGGGGGGCATCTAGGCTGTTGCTGTGGTCTGAATGTTTTGTCTCCCCAAAACTCATGTTGAAATCTTAGTCTCTAAACGGGATGGTATTAGTAGGTGGTATTTTTTTGCGTCATTAGGATGTAGCCCTCATGAGTGGGACTAGTGCCCTTGTAAAAGAGATCCCACTGGTCCCTAACTCTTTCCTCCGTGTGAGAACCCAAGGAGAGGTCTGAAACCCAGGAGAAGGTTTAAACAACCCTACTGGCATCATGGCATCATGATTCTGGACTTCCAGCCTCCAGAACTGTGAGAAAGAAATTTCTGCTGTTTGTAAACCACCCAGTCTGTGATCTGTTCTTTTTTTTATACCAATTCAAACAGACTAAGACAGCTGTTTTACTTTCCTGACAAGTGCAGTGCCATGGACGCTTGCCTGGAGATCAAGGAAAGAAGGCGGGGCTAACACATTAAGAATAGAACTTATAGCACATCAAAAATAGCAGTTCCTTATCAAGCCATGAGGAGAGCCTATTAAAAGTGAGTTTATGACTTGGTAAAATGTGTGTTTTCCCCCCATTTGAATCCTACTCTCTGACATCTGAAAAAGAAGGGAGCATGTTGGATTCCTTGTTTTGATGGATGCTTATTGGTGACCTTTGGAGTTTGTCACCATGTCACTCTCGCCTGCCTAGATCCACCCCTCCCCCCCGCCCTTGGCTGGCAGGTGGGTACCTGCTGCAGACGCCTCCTTGCCTGATGAACACTGATATAGGCAAGCTTAGATTTAGCTGATAAGCCTAGACTTGGGAATCTGCCAGGAGAAGCCTTCTTGTGGAGGAAATATTTTTTAATGTAAACTCGATATTTTGGCTAAGTCTTCTTTTTCTGCTGGAGGGAGACAGGACTAGTGCAGCCGAAATTCACAAGGATAATGAATTTATAATTAATTTATATCATAGCCCATGGTGTGAAGGGCACATGAAAGGCAAACCATGTGTGGCCTCATGTGCGTGTGTGTGTGCACGCGCACACACACACGTGCACATCTTCTCGGCAGAGCGAGTGTGGTTGGATTATCTTTGGGGCAGAGACAAGAATCACACTGTGGTCTGGCCTTCACTAATCTGTTTGCCTTTCCTTGAAAGAAGGCTTTAGGTGTTCAATTTAGTTTTGTTTACTTGAAATGTTGTGTTTGAACTTTGTCTTCGTGCCTAGAGGCTAGAGGGCCATGGAAAATGTGTGCATTCTAACTAAATTCAAAGGTACCACCACATCCACTCAGGCACAGATAGCTAGGGACCATCTTTTACTTCAAGACCCAAATTAGGGTAGAAAAGAAAGCTCTTTCTGCCCTTGAAAGGAAAAAAAAGGGGAAAAACTTGTTTACAGGTGAAAATACATGAGATCTTCTATATAGAAATACAACAAAATTTCCAGCAGGATATTATGAACAAATTTGCATTTGCATTAGTTCCATTTCAAATTATTGTATGGTCCTTAAAACTCCGAGTTTTAGTTTCTGTTAAATCAAGAATATGCCTTATCCTTGTCAGATTTAAGTGATATTATTTGGCACTTTCAACTATACTGAATGAGAATTTGTTGTAAAAAGAGAGGAGGCATTGAGAGAATCTGTTTATCAGGAACATTTGAAAGGGTTAGTTTTCTCTTAACAGCAGTACTTAGAGAATATCCTTTCAGATTAATAAAAAAGAAATGATTAACTCTCTCCTAAAATACATGAAATAGTTTATGGTTTATGAGTACAGATAACTCCGCACAGAGAACATCAAATGACTGAAGTTCACAGAGAGAACAGCTAAAATGGAAAGAAAATAGGGATTCCATAATGTTGAAAATCTGGGGAAGATGAAACCCAGCTTTTGAGAGGTCAAGCAAATCAACATAATTAGCATACAAAAGAAACCAGTGATAAAATTTCTTAGGTTTTATGGGTTTGGTACAATGCCCAGCAAACCCAATGTACTTAATAAATTTTAAATGATACCAACAATATTCCCTTGCTGATGATAAAGAGTTAATGTCATCACTTGTGGTGGTGGAGGTGGTGGGGGGGGCCTTATTAACCCTTCACAGTTATTTCTTTTAGTGAAGGAGAGCAAGGGCAGGCTGGTGGAGATGATGCTTCTTCACACCATGAACAGATGTTAGCCTCTAATTGAGATAATCGATTCTAACAGTATTAAGCACAAGCCCAATAAATCTGCCCTTGTATTTTTCTGATACAAATACAATATACCTACCACTGCTCAATATCTTTCGTATGTGAAGTAATAAAACTGATTCAATATGAAATCTTGTACTTTACATGTAAATTGGATTGCTATGGGCCATTAGACTCTTTACATAAACAATATATTTTGTTTAAGAGAAAAGTGTGTTCAGTTTAACATTCTGAAAGTTCATAATGTGCAAAACCACATTAGCAGAGTAAATGGTGCCGGAAAGGAATCTGGCATGGCCAACGGAAGCATAAAGGAGAAAGGATCCTTAACTTCCAGTAAAACAACTTTTCTCCCATGGGTGATTTTAACAAGATGGCTGCCAACAGGTGAACGCTGACTATTATCAGGTGTAATGAAAAAACCTTAACTCCAGAACCATTCTCTAAAGCATGAACAGTGCACCATGCCTGGGGTTGAGGCACACAAGCCTGACCAAAGCAGCAAATGATTTGCTTTTCCAAGAAGACAGCCATTTGCTGCATGAAAAGTGGTGACATATTGAGGCCAAGTCTGGCAGTCTAATATGATGTCACAGTCCCCATTTTTGATATTAGATAATAGCTTTCATTCTGATAGGTCAGTACCTCATTCCTTGGCTTATTTATCTCCATTATGTACAAAATCTGTAAATCTGAATTTGTAGACAAACCTCACCCAAGTGTACTGCAATATTTGCATCTTGGCCTCCTTTGCAGCCCTGATCCTGTGCTCTGCCACAGCTGTCAGAGTAATGGCTTTTTTTCCCTTTTTATCTGGGTTGGCTTTATTCCCAGATTCCAAATGAAAGAGACAGCATTTTACTTGACCACCCCATTCCAACCGTTAAATACTGTGCCTTCAGGCTCCGATGCTCTAATGGTCGATTAAAGTTGATAACAGTCTGTCCAATTTCCATTTTTTAACATTCAGCCTGCTGAAATTGTAATATTGTGAAAATCTGAAGTCTACAGGACCTGCCTGAGAATCTGTCTGGATATCAACACATAATAATAAACAAGGGGGGAAAGTAATGCCAGCCGGCCTCAGCGTTTGCGGAGCTTGAGTTTGCCACGTAGCTTAGCCAAGTTTGTGTAGAGTAGAAGTAGACAATAGATCAACTGGTCTATCAAACAGGACGGAGAGCCGAGCCACTCACCAGGTAGCTGATGGCTGCAGAATGCAAACATCCTAAACCACTGAATAACCTCTGCATTTCCTTCCCTCCCCACCTTACCCAGCCCTCAGTCTTGGTCTTATTAAAAGCTTTCCATGTTTGGCAGACACATAACTCATAGCTCTTAGACTTTGATGTAAGGGCTGAAAGGTCACAAAGGCACAAATCTAACTGGAATATTTTTTGAAATCTGATTTCTCAGGGGATCAGAATAAAATAGTTTGCAATGATCTCTTTTTCATACCAATAGTGGTCTTTCTTGAGTCTTAGAAAAACAGTACTAAAACCAGGGATTCTGAGATGGATTTGTTGACCAGTAGAATTCTGAGCTAAGCAGTTTGATTCCAGTATTGCAAGTGACAAGGAAATAAAATCATTATGAGCCATCCTTCCTGTATTTGTAATATGCAGAATCTACTCGGCTCCTTCTGTTGTTCTAGTCAGCTTGCCTTCCTTAGCCGTGCTTGGATTCTTTCCGCAAATGTGAATGATCTCTCAGAGTTCTTGTCTTTGGTCGGCTGGTCTCATTTTTTCCAATCAATTGCTCAGCTCTCAGATGCTTTTTTCATGTTGGGGAAGCAATTGCCCATTTTCTGAGTCTTTGCTGTGAAAGTAAGTGCAGATGAGTCCTTCAGACTCTGAGAAATTTATCACTGTCAATAAATATGACATTTCTGGGAATGTGGCTTCAATCTCCTTTTTCCTAGGCAGGCTGAAATAAAGGCCGGGGAACTTGAAGGGCCAAATATTTAGTTCTCCATGTTATTCCCACATCACAGAACCTATGCATTCATTTTCAGACAACTGATCTTTTTATCTAAAAACATGGACATTATTTCATCTAAGAACATGGAGTGTTAAACAAAGGATTCACTCTAACCCATTCAACAGCTGAAACTCTAACTTTTGTCTACCTCAACCTTTTTGCAATAGATTTCTCTTCAAGGGGACAGAGGATTTATATTTTCTCAATGAGCATGTAAAAGAGCATGTAAAAATTCACTAACAAAAATGACGTGACTCCACAATTTTTCTTTCTCCTGTTTTGGATTGTGGGAGCATAAACTCTGGCCTATGGCATGTAAGGACTGAAGATATTTATATTTATTGTTCTTTTTCTTCATATTACCGAAGAAGCTGCTTAATGTTTATTGCTAAAATGTATTTGAACTCTGGGAAGCCCATCCTTTAGACAGTGTATGTGAATTAAAGGAGAGAGAAATGCTCCATCTTCCAGCACTGTCTTCATTTCCCAGAATTAGCTATTGATATTTGCTGGTAGAAGCTTGAGGTCACAAACTTTCTGCCTCAAAAATCCATTTCTATTTACATGGTTTTTCTAGTCTCATCAATTTTCTTCTACCTTTCCAGAAACCCATGAAATATTTTGGCACATTAGATGATGATGGTGATGATGATGGTGGTGATGATGGTGGTGGTGATGATAATGGTGGTGATGATAATGGTGGTGATGATGAGGATGGCGATGAGGCTAGTAATGGTGATGATGGTGGTGATGGGGGTGGTGAGGATGGTGGTGGTGCTAATGGTGGTTGTGATGATGATGGTAATAATGATGATAATGAATAATAATTACAATAATAGGAGCAACAAACATTTACCTAACATCATGTACCAGATACTTTTCCAAGTAAAGGATTAACTTAATCCTTAAGATACTTTATGAAGTAGGTTCCATGAAGCAGATTTAAAAAATCGAGGCACATATTAGCTACATAAACTTATCTGAGGTCACCTAGCTGGTGAGTGGTCAATGAGATTTGAACCAGGAAGTCTTACTTGAGAGTCTTCTGCTTAATTTATCCCATGGTCAAAGTGTTAGTTTGCCTGGGTTACCATAACAGAAACACCACAGATGAGGTGAGTTAAACAGCAGAAATCTAATTTTTCAGATTAGAAGAACAAGAGCAAGGTGTTGGCAGATATGGCGTCTTCCAGCCTCCCTCCCTGACCTGCAGAACTCCACCGTCTCCTGTGTCTCCACTTGGTCTTTCCGCTGAGTGGGTGCATGCTTGGCGTGTCTGTGTGCCCAAGCTTCCTCTTCCTAGGAGAATACCGGTCAGACTGGATAAGGGCCCACCTCCGCGGCCTCCTCATTTTAATCTATCATCTCTTTAAAGACCCTGTTTCCAATTCAGGCCATAACTGTGGATTTCTGAACGCGTCCTATTTTCCCGACCTGTGAGTCTTCCTCCTGCTTTGTCATCCTTGGGCATCTCTTTTTCCTCTCTTTCCACCTGGCATTCTACTCACCCTGTCCAGAGCCTCTGCCGCAGAGGCAGGTACCCCGCAGACCCAGTCCCGCAGGAGCACCTGAGCGAGCCTCCGCTGAGAGCTCTGCCCAGCGGCTGTGACAGCTGCAGCAAGGAGTGACCAGAGCTGCTGCTGGAGCCACAGAGGGCTGCTTGGGGCTCCTGTGGGCCGCCCAGTGATGTGTAATGTAGCATTTCCCCAGTTTCTGCGGGGTTATGCTCAGGGGTGAGGTTTAACCGTCAGTTTGCTGAGTATCCTTCCACCTGTTGTAGATGGCGCACTCAGGTTTCAGCGTAGACGCGGTCATGCTCCTTCAAAAAGTTGAAACCCGGTAGTGGGGGGTCTGGATCGCCTTCCTAGTTCTTTTTTTTTCATGAATTTTATTTATTTATGTATACAAGCTGGGGTACAGGCCAGAGGCGCGGGGCTGCGAGAGGGTTCACCAGAGACAGAGTGGGGAGCAGAACAGGCAGATCAGAAACACACTGCTGAGGAGAGCAGCGGGTGAGGCAGGAGAGGTCTGCCGCACCATGTGGGAATCTCCCCGGCTGGGCATCGAACCGGCATCAACCTGCGCCACCAGGGAGGCCCGCCTTCCTAGTTCTTTAAGGTGATGCTTGGTAATGCAAAGCAAGTGGAGAAGGGAGAACTCACAATAGGAGGTGGGAAGAAAATAGAAAACAATTAGAATAATAATTAAAGGAAAGCAAAAAAAAGTCTGTTATGCAATGTGTCTTCTGGATTGGGTAATTTATAGGCAAGCCCTTGAAAAGCCTTCAGTGCGCTGTAGTGGGAGGTGGCATTATTATTATAATTGTTACATTTGCTTTATTATTCTCACCTCGGGAATCTCATTTCTGTCTAAGTTGAACATGGAACTAAATGGGTATGTAGCTTAGAAATCTGAAAGCAGGGTTCTGCTGAACTACTGGGGATGGGGAAGCGCTTGCTTGGGGTCTCCCACTTGTCCGGGGGGGAGGGGTGTCCTGAAGATCCAGGGAACATCCAGTGCAGCCTCTGAAGAAGCAGTCAAAGCTGAAGGAAAAGGCCCTCTGTGCTGTGAACAGGAGAGATGGGCGAAAGGCCAATTCCCAAATCAAGGTCATGCGCGATTAATTCAAACTGCAGGGAAAAGGTACAGGGCACCGAAACACGTAGCGATTCCGACCTAGCAGAGGGGTTAGGAGACGCAGAGGCACGCTTGCAAATGCCACAGTGACAGAGGCAAGGCCGGGAACAGATAGGCCTAGTAATAAGTGCAAAGGGGGATTGGAGCTAGTAATGACTCAAAAGTGGCTGAGCTGCCGGAACGTTTTTAAAAAGCCTCTTCAAAACAGAAGCAGAGAAGAAAAGGAACATGGACAGGAGTAGCTCAGGGATGACCTTGAAGAATAATTAAACCAAAACCAAGTGAGGGGCTATTTTGCTGCTCAGAACATAGAGAAATCAGTGTTGGATGGCAGGATCCGAAGGCATTAAGGGAGCTGGTGCTCTCTAAGCTAATTAGTTCACATACTTACAGTTATTTTGGGGAAAAGTAATATGGATCTAAGGATTCTAAGAAGAGAAGGGAATGTAAAAGGTGGTTTCAATCTTAAACCTTTCCACAGGATGGAAGTCTCATGGAAATGCAGCTCGATATAGCCGATGTCAACCTGCAGGGGGATGTGAAGGAGGGACCCCGACATCCTGAGGGTAATGGGATCATTGGCAAAAACCATGATTGATTTTTTTTCAAGAACAAAGCAGGCCCAACAATTGATTTTTTCTTGTGCACAGGAGTTGGCCGAATTTTAAAAGATAGCATAAATCTTTGAACTTTACTCACATATTTAGCACCAGAGTTCATATCATTTATTTCAAAGCTGGGTAGCTTGGCTGTATGGGTCTTGTCATGTGGATGGAGCGTGGCCAGAAGACCAAAGCAAAGAAGGAGGCGGATGGCAGCTTATCCAGCGCACGGTTGGGAGGGGAGTAAATCATTCAGGTTAATGAGACCTGATTCTCAGTTGGGGAATTCTGATGTTTCCCGAAGAATGTTAGTCCTGCACAATGAGATCAGACAATTTTAAGAAGAGGCTCCACTGAGGGCAAAACTAGACACCATCTTAGTAATATGACTGGGCTTGAGAAGGTTCTTATCTTAGGCAGATGACCAAACTACACCAATTTGCATGTTCCTTATGTAATCGGGATTTTGTAATTCTGGATTATAAGGTAGTTATAGTAATCTTTGTAGAGTGGGAGGAAGGAAACAGGTAGACCAACCAGAGGTTAACTGGGAGTCTCAAGGGAAGAGAAATTATTCTAGGTACTGAGGGTCATAAGCTTCTTTCTGCGCCTGTGTTCTGTCTCTTTCTAAGACTTAACATGCTTTTCCTATGGCCCCAGTCATCTATGATTCCCGAGTACCTCCTGTTATTCTGAACTTGAGCCTGAGTCTATTTTAGTAGAGTTTGTACTGTGAAAATGCAGAGTAAGTAAAATGTTAAGGATATAGAAACCAAGAGGAATACATAATCTAGTACTTTTATGTCTTAATTCAGAAATCCTCATGGACAAAGTTAAGCAAGTTTCTAAGTTTCTGAATGCATAGAACAAAAAGGTAATCAGCTTTGATAAAATGAAGGAGAGGTTAATCGATCACATAGGAGGTTCTGACTCGTGATCCCCCTGGAGCCCTCTCCTCTATTATTTCCTTGCCCTTGAAATCTCCAGGGCAGGGCGTTTTCTGTTTTACAGATGAGAATATTGAAACACGAGTCAAGGAATTTCCAGCCTTAGCTCCTGCATGTAAGAAGCTTGGAAGTCATGATTCCTATCCTTACCACACACACAAAAAAAGTTGAACAAACTGAAAATCAATGACTTTTCTGGGGCCATCAGAGAACGAGGTCACAGAGCAAAACTACACTAAAATCTGTAGAGACAGGTGAATAAAGAAAAATCACACTGAAGATCTGCTTACTTGGAGCAGAAGTTATTGGAGATGTAAACTAGTAAGAAAACTTAAAGAGTTTTTAGACCCTTAAAGCAGAAAAGAACTTAAGAACTTTAATTTTCTTGAATTGGATTTTAATATCTTCTTAACAAGGACAGTGATTTTTATTAGCAAATTAATAGTCTGGTTTGTTTATCTTGGCTTTTGAATGGTAATACATGCTGGGGCGAAACCTTTAAATAATATGAAAGGTAAGGTTCTTTGCTATTTCCAGTAGCTACTATAGTTATCATTTTCTTAGATGTATTTCCCAAATTTTCTAGTCATCCACAAATTTTCAGAAGGTAAATCAGAGCTCTAGCTCAAGATGTTGAGAATTAAAACAGTTCCATTTGTGAAATCTTCATAAACCATCCCTATGTGGGGACTTTCACTTTCTGTTTCACACAGTTTTAATTTTTTTGCAATGAGTTCTTACTAATTTCACAGCAGCTAATGCATGGTTAACTAATACAGACTGTTAGTTAACATGTACAATTTCTAGTTTCAATTCCTCTCTATTTCTTTCAAGGAAATAGATCAAGAAAAGGGGCAGGTTGGTGAGAAGTTTCCTGTTCTTTTTGAGCATGCGTTGAGTGTGAGTAGGTACGTGGAGTTTGGGAGAAAATATCCATAAAAGATGGAAGGAGAGGGAAGAAAGACTCTCCTTTTTCTGTGTGTCTCTAGGCCCTCCAGAATTGCTTAGGCATGTGCAAGGAGGTGTTCTGAGACTCTCAGACCCTCCCTGTGGACTTCACTATTCTGGAATACTTTAGAAGCTGCACACAGAACCTTAGGTTTCAGCAAGTCTTTAAATTACAAGGCTTGTGATTTAGAGGTATGAGTCTGTGCAATTTCCCATGTTCTGATTGTGATAAGGGAAGTCTGCATCTTTAAAAGACCTCTCTTTCTCCTCTTTTAGAACTCCTTAATCTGCATTGAGAAAAGTCAGTGTGAAGTGAGAAGGAAAATGTTCAGAGGGCCCCACACATCTGTGCACTCATCACCAAATCCATACCTGGGTCTCGGTGACACCAATTCTGTCTTCCTAGTTTTGTGTTTTGAACTTCTTATAGATCTCATACTTTGAAAAGCCAATTGCATGCCGTTTTAGTGAATTACAAAGATCAGCCCACTAAATAGGAGTTTGATAAGCAAGAGCAAATTCAGCGACTATAACTGCGCCTGATATTATCTTGGTCAATGTCACAAGGGAGGATTTTTCTTCTCTGGGTTCAATGTTCCCTGAAGTTGATGCAAACAGGAATCAGTTGTCTCCGAGAATGGCTTTCTGATGCCCTTGAAGAACTTTAAGCTTAGGAAGGGAGGCAGGACATTTGAAGAATCTCAAAAGTGTCGTTTCAACAACGGAGTGCCTTGCATGGCGCAGGAGTCTGTGTGGGAGGAGAGGGAAGCAGTGGGGACGTGGCTGGAAGGTATTACAGTTGCATGAGAATGCCCAGGAGAGACTTGCATCCGTGCTTGGCAGGCGGTCCTCCATTCTCTATCTGCACTCTCTGGAGCCTCCAAGGTCAGATTCCCAAAGTCTCAACATTTGGAGTCCAGCTAGATGTGACCATCAGCTCTGCTTAGAATATACTGCATGCTCTGTCTGTGGCCCTTTGGTGCAGTGACATTTCCCTGTAATGTGACTCTCCATGTCTGTTCACTCATGGGAACCCCTGACTTGCCCTCCAGGGGAGATTTGGAGGTTCTGCTGTTTACCTCTTACAGGCTTGAGAAACAGCAAGTCTCTCCTCGCAGACAAATACTGGCTCTCTGCTTTCCAGTGCTCTTGTCTTGGTGAAGAAAATATAATTGTTATTTTTGGGTCTTGGCATTTCTCAGTGGAGTAATTGTTATGTTTTCATTGCCGTGTGAAGAACAACTTGGATCGCTCTGTAAAAGCATTATCTGAGGGCAGTTGTCCATCAAGCCTGTGGATGTGTGCAAGGGCAGGCTATGGGAGGCGGATGTCTCCCATCACCAAATGAATCACCTGGAAACCTTATTAGGAACTTTCCAGTGACAGGCTCAAATATATTTATTTGACATTACTAGGTTCTTTGACATTAGCTTGCTCAACTCAGAAAATAGGAGGGAGATACTTGGTGCTGCCAGTTTTTGTTTGTCTGCCATGGGGAGCTCATAGCAGGAAGGTATTAATTTGTTACTGATGCATTTGTATAGTCCAAAATTTGGAGGGCAAAGGAGCTTGATTTCATCAATGCCATTCTGGGGCCTCCAAGTCAGGAGCCCCCCTAAAATATTAGATAGTGACTTACTGTTTATCCGTTACTCTGTGCCAGAAAAAGTTACTTACCAAGCATCAGACCTTACATCTCTTCTCTCATTCTTTCGACTCTCACATTAAATGTGGTACCATCTTACAGAGATGGGAAACTAAGTCAATGCTTAACTAGTGCTTACTTGGTTAACTCACCCAATGTCCCACCACAGGAATGGGTCAGTACCCTGGAAATACTTATTCTAACGCTCCAGGCGAGATGTTTGCCTCACTTTGTCAATTTTTGGGTGCTCATGCAATGTGGATACATTTCAAAGAGCTCAACTCAACCTAATTAACCTCAAGAAGGATGTGCCGGAAGTGGAGTGTAGACTGTTTAACCTACCTTTGAAGATGTTTGAGGACTGGATGTCTGAGATCTGAATCACTATTTGCCTTTCTCTCCTTTAAAAAGAATACACCACACTTTCACTGAATTCACCCACCATCACAATCCCTCCAAAACATTTGTCATATCCAGTTTCTGTCTTTATCTGCTAGCCTAACTCAACTATAAGCCCATGGACAAATATTCTGTGTCCTTTTAAAATCAGGGCCTCCCTGGTGGCGCAGCGGTTAAGCGTTGCGCTGTGGAGCTGTCGGCAGCGGCGACGCGAGTTCGACGCCCGGCCGGGGAGAATCCCACATGGCACGGCGGACTTCTCCTGCCTGGCCCGCTGCTCCCCTCAGCAGTGTAGTTCTGATCTGCCTGTTCTGCTCCCCGCTCTGTCTCTGGTGAACCCTCTCGCCGCCCCACGCCTCTGGCCTGCTCCCCAGCTTGTATGTATAAATAAAAAAAAAATAAATCTTTAAAAAAAAAAATCATATACTTGTTATCTGCCCTCCAAATGGCTATCCTGTATAGTTTAGCAGTTTCTGCATGTTTTAAGACTACACTGGGAATTTAACTTTTCCCCCTCCATGACATCAATAAATATAAATTATATTCAGTACCAAATACAAAGAAGAGATAGCCTTGTTATTCCCTCATTAAGATCTTTACTTTTGCATTAATCTAGTTTGATGAAAGCAAGTCCAGCTCCTTGCCAGCCTTTTTTGCTGGACCATAGTTGTCATCTCCCTACAGTGATGATAGTTAAGTATCAGATGCATCTGCCTACCTCAAGGATGTGAAGAGGAAAAAAGAATATGTGCTCCCAGCGACCTTAGAATATATACACACGAAAGACCTATTCATGAGAAGCAGTGACGCTGACCTTTCTCTTTTGTCCCCTTGCCATCTGCCCTCACCCAAATAATCTCTCCTACTTGTACTTCAGTCTCAGATATGTTTTCATGGCTCTCTGAAGACTCCCATTGCCACCCACCATGCATTAGCCTGCTAGGTTTGCCACTCCACCAATGGAGTGGCTTAAACAATAGATATTTATGTCCTCATAGTTTTGAAGGTGAGAAATCCAAGTTCAAGGTGTCAAGAATTACTTTTTTTAAAATTAGTCTCTCCTTGCTTTGTAGATGGTCATCTGCTTCTTGTGTCTTCATGTGATGTGCATTTGTGTGTCTGTATCCTAATTTCAGTTTTCTTTAATACCAGCTATATTGGGTTAGGGCCAACTCTTATGACTTTATTTAATCTTAATTGCCTCCGTAAGACCCTACCTCAAAGTACAGTTACAGTACAAGGCACTGGAGGGTTAGCACTTCAACATATGTATTTTGAGATGACAATATTCAGCCCATATCACCTAATTTTAACCTTATTCTTTCCTCTCCAGATGCTCTTACTTTGTTTTTTCATAGCATCCTTTATTTTCCCCTATTATGGTACTTACTACTGCTATAATTTCTTATTTACTTGTTTATATTCCACACTAGGCTCTAATAAATCTGAGTAGATCTCTGCTTTGTTCTTCCTGTATCCCCAGTTCCTGGAGCAAATAAATTTCCAATTAATCTTTGAATATTTTTTGAATTACTGAGTTCTTGTTACCACCTTTAACTATGTAAAATTAGACCAAATATCTATTCTATATTCATGATTTCTCAGATAATTTACATATATTATTCCATGTAAAATTCACAAAAGCCCATGAGGTAGATTCTACAATTAACATCCCTGCTTTACAGTTGAGGAATATGAGGCACAAAGAGGTCAAGCAATTTACCTAAAGTCAAAGAGCAAGTGTAACTGGTGAAGATGGAATCTTCTAGTTTAGAAACTATGACTTCGGAGACCTCATACTTAAATACAATGTTGAGATGTTTCTCAGTAGATCAACAATGTAGTCTTCAGTTCTTCTAGCTATTGATTTAGCTGAATTCAGTTCAAGTTTCCCCCTAGTTGATATCTTAAACCTCTTATGGTTGTCTTTGAGTGAAAAAATAGAGAGACTGAAAGGAGAGATAGCAAGGTCTGGATCACAGCATGGGGGTTATGTTTGGCAGGTCAGGGAGAAGAGAAACAGTGAGGGGGTAGGTAGGGGTGCAGTCTAGGTTATGAGGACACCTACATTTTTCATCATCCCATCTTGCCTTAATGATAAACAGCTTACAAGTCTTTGTAGTGTTCAAAGCATTCTCCTTATATCATGTCATATGATTGTCAAAATGGTTAACAAGTATAAACAAAGAAATTATTACCTGTACTTTGTTGGTAAGGAAACAGATTGTGAGTGGTAAAGTACATCACCTAAGATTTCTGAACTAGTCACTGGAGATATCTGAGATTAAGTTCTAGGGCTTCTGCCTTTCTTTCTGTGGAAGCAAAGAGAAAACTGCCCTTCAGGAGGACAGCTTCAATCAAGAAGGAAGAGACCTGAAAGGACGTAGTACATTGTTATGCCATGATGGCTGCACTATGAGGTAGTCTAACTTATAAAGAGGGTGTGATATGCATAGGTAGTATGGCAATTTGGTAATGAGGTCATTGAATCCAAGACAGGTAGACAAAATTTTACCTTTCTGACTCTTAAGAATTCTTATGGACTTCTATTCCTCATGCCAGAATTAACTCTCATTACCAGATTTTCTTATTTGCTAGGGTGTGAGTACAACACTAGCCTGAAGTAGGGGTCCTATCCTGGTTAATTTCATAGAGAACTGTTTGAGAGAGACATAAGGTGAAAGAATGCCTAACATGGATCTTTTGCTATACTTTATTCTACTGTGGTCAGAAATCTAGGAGCTTAATTTTGATACTGGAAGTTGTTCAACATTTGATGAAGTGGTTCAGTCTAGTAAAGATGTACAGAGCTACCTCAACTCTCCCTTGCCATGGTGTGCCTGGGGGCAATCTACCTGTGAGTAGATTCTGGATCATGAATTTAACTTTGGATAGAAAATGTTACTCTTACCAAAAACATAAATGATGCAGTCCTGCTCCTGAAGCTTTGTCAATTGCTTTGTCCTCATACGCTTTCTTTCTACCTGTGCAAATTTTTACCTGATCTTATAGTTCAGAAGTCTTTGGAGATATGCAAGTCAACGGTCCTACTCTGTATTCTGTTTGTGCTTACTGCCTCTAGCCATGATCTAGCATGTATTGTTAATTTAGTTTATTCATGCTTATTGTTTGCCACTAGATTGTAAGCTCTCCAAGGCCAATGGATCTGCCATTTTCAATCTTTGTATGACCAGCATCTTTCCAACACAGAGATTTGTTTATAATAGGTGTGAAATAAATGTGTGATATTGGTTGATTTATGAACATGCTCTCTAACACAAGACATATGGAGTTCATTGGCTTGGTGCTTGTGTGTCACCACTCCCACCCCACCCCTTTTGCCAAGTTATCCTTTTGGCCTGGCCCAGCTGAAGCTGTGGAAAGTAGATAAATCACCAAGCTCCCAGGTCAGACAGCTCAGAGACAAATGAACACAGCAGGTCGTTGCCTCTATAATGATGCAGTGGCTGTGCTATTTGCCAGTTTCTGGACAACAATAGATTGCCTTCCTTCTCTTAACTTTAATTCCATTTCTCATAAGCCTGAAATTGCACTTGCTATTTTCCAACTTCTTTCCCCCACCACCCTGCCCTAGTTCATGTCAGTGTTTCCTTAACTAACATTTTTATGGCTTGAAAATCAATTCTGTACCAGATATAAAGACATATTCTGTCTCCAGCCTTTGTTCTCAGCACTAGCCTCAGCACCCTCTGTTAACCCAGTGCTGTAGCTTCAGACCCACCTGAAGATTTCTAGTCTCTGATTCCTTTTTATTTGAACAGTGTTCGTTTCTGGGATGATGTTTATGAAATATATTTTCTCATTTTCCGTTTTCATCGGTTTATTCCCATATAATGGAATCTTGAAGTTATGGAATTGCAAAGATAATGGTTTGAATAATTCTTGTTGGAAGTCTCACCTGTTTTTCCCTGTTTTAACTTAGAGATTTTGGAAGAGTGGGAGATTTTTTGGTTAAGGAAGATGGTTTGGGAAAGACTTTACTGATTCTCAATTACCAGCCCAGCATTGTATTTAAAATCCTTTACAATCTAAATTCAAATTATTTTGTTTTTCCTTTGTGTCAGTTAGGCTAGTCTTTAAATTCAGCACCACGGACAGCGGTGTTAGCCCAGAGAAAGGCGCAAAACTCAAGTCTGAGGAGGTTAAGGAGGACAAAAGAGGATCATGTTCATTCTCAGCAATGGCCTTATGTAAAGCACATGTGCTGTGAGTAGAGAAACTCCGTGAAGGCTATCTTTTCTTCCCTAAATGATCACCTCATCTGAAAGGCTGTGCTTTGGAATTGAATATCAAAACTTGAATTCTTTGTATAAAGGCACAGCTCTTTATGTTTAGATTTGGAAAGTGCAGAGTTGGGCCTCCCTGGTGGTGCAGCGCTGTGGAGCTGTCAGTATCCATTGCTGCACAAGTTCATACCCGGCTGGGGAGATTCCCACATGGCGCAGCAGAACTCTCCTGCCTCTCCTGCTGTTCCCCTCAGCAGTATATTTCCGTCAATCTGCCTGTTCTGCTCCCTGCTCTGTCTATGGTGAATCCTCTCACTCCCCCACCCCCACACTCTGGCCAACGCCCCAGCTTTGTATGCATAAATAAATAAATCTTTAAAAAAAAAGAAAATGCAGAGTGTCTTCAAAAGACAGTATTTCAGCTCTGGCTCTAATCTTTACTAGCTTGCAGAAGTAACTTAAATTTTCTATGACTTTTTAAAAATCTCTTAAATGGAGAAAAATGGTACATTTTCATAGTGTTGATAGGAGAATTGAAACAATTTATATAAAGTTCTTAAAAGTGTCCTGGCATATACTATATTATTATTACTAAAATTGTTTAATAAGATTATTGTGAAAATTAAATATGGCAGTATTTGTAAAATATTGGAAGAGATCAGGCATGCAATAAATGTTGGTTATGTTTTTTTCACTCCCCACTACTACTCGAAATCACTCCTACAGTTCCTCTGAGTTAAGAATTGTCATTTAATTCTCATAAGCACTCTTGGAAGGGGATGTGTATTCAGATATACCAGTGTATGCTGGAATTCATTCATTACTTACTGTGGGACAGGGAAGCATAAAGGTTATGGGTGCCAGAGCTGGGAAAAGTGAGCCAGAAAAGGAAAAGTAGAAGCTTTCTATACTGTTTTCTAGTTTGTTGAAGAAGCGAGTATGATTTAGAGAAATAGATACTAGGGATTCTCTTGATACAATGGAAAATACTTCCTATTCCTGCATCACACCTGCAGGCATTTTGTGATTTTTCTATGTGAGCCTTTGCAGTGTGCTCCAGAGTGGAAAAGGACTCAAATCATGTGGTACAGACCCAGGAGTCCAGTCCAATGGCTTATGGAAATTCAATCTATATACATGGGTCATGTTGGTTCATTCATTCACTCCTTCATCCATTCCTCCATTCATGCATTGACACATTAATTTATCTGTATTCAATAAGTATTTATTGATTACTGTGTTGATTACTGTGTCTAAGCATAATGCTAATGGTTGTGGCAAAGAGTCATCATTTTAGATTGAGGCCTGCCATCGGAGATTGAGGGAAGTAAAACATAAATAAAAACAATTAGTTAAATGAATCAATGGATGTAAAGCATTTCTTTATGTTGTGCCTGGGAATTAATATTTATTAGATGGTTTTATTGTAAGCTATCACTTCTACTCCTACTACTATTATTATTATTCTTACTATAGAGTTTGGTAAGTGACTATCCGGACATGCTCTTTCTTTTTTTTTTTAATTTTTTTTTTAAGATTTATTTTTTATTTATACATACAAGCTGGGGTACAAGCCAGAGCTTTGGGGCAGCGAGAGGGTTCACCAGAGACAGAGCGGGGAGCAGAACAGGCAGATCAGAAACACACTGCTGAGGGGAGCAGCGGGCGAGGCATGAGAGGTCTGCCACACCATGTGGGATTCTCCCCGGCCGGGCGTCGAACTTGCGTCCCCGCTGCCGACAGCTCCACAGCGCAGCGCTTAACCGCTGCACCACCGGGGAGGCCCCGGGACATGCTCTTTCAAGGAGGATGAGAGATTGACATATTGGGAAATTACAGGAGAAATCTTCAAAAAGGAGATTGTATTTGAAATGAGACTTGAGGCACAGGTATAACTTGGTCAGGGAGACGTGGAGAGGATGTGGGTCTCTGAACCAAGAAGTGGTGGGTGGACAACTGGAGATTGATTGTGAGGAAATAGTGACTACTGTATCATGGCAGCAACATTATGTACTTGTATTGAGATGTGAGACTTAGAAGGTGAGTTCGAGGTTGAGCTTGATGGCCTTGAATGTCAGACTATGGACTGGAGGCCTTGTAGTGTGAGTGAAGGGGTGCTATTCAAAATTTTACTTTTTCCTCCAGGAAATAAACACACACACACACACACACACACACACACATCTCTAATATTTGACATTTGACATATATCCATTTGACAATTGTCAACAATAACATGATAGTTCCTTCTCCACTTTATTAAATTTCTCTGTGAGAATTTCTTCCATACAAACTAATTTATCTAGTCAACCCAATGTTGGATAATTTGACTTTTGATTTTCTGCTGACAGATTTAGCCAGTTCTTCCCAGAACCTAGCAACTAAACCTGCACCAAAGGCCTCAGGTCCTTATTAGGGGTGTAGCAGCTGTTAGTTTCTGTGTTGAATTTGTGGGAGAAGTAATATTTTACTTTTGTTTCATTCTCTTGTCTGGGAGCTACACAAAGAAATTGAGCTTGTCTTGTTTCAATCGTCACCACCTGATGCTGCTGAAAAGGGATTCTATACAGGTGAAGGGGGCAAAGGGTGATGATGTTAACAGAAGTGAGAGATGAAAATTCTTTGTTCTCTTCTCTCTACTGTCCTTCTCCCATCCCTCTTTGTCTTCTCTCAGTGTACTTGCATAGAGGCACAGTGAGGAGCCTCAGACTGCTGAACAGAAGCAGGTTTATAAGGCAACTTTGGCTTGAAGTTGGGTGTTTCATTTAGTCTCCATCACCTGGTCCTATAATTGGCACAATAGACTCTCATATCCTTTCAAATAAATCAAAAACTGTTGGTCTCATTTGCATTGATAGTAATTGTGAGATGACAGCTGCCTTGTCAGCTGAGGATATTTGGAGAGTGTTTAGAAACTATTCTGACCAGTAGATGTAGGGAGCTGCAGAGCTTGGTTGAATTTGGGGAGGCTCTTTGGCAGGGAATTGTGCCGCTTCCAGGAACTCTCAGTTGACTTCATTAAAGACGCATATGAGTTGTCTTTTATGTGAAATGTGACACCCAGAAATCATCTCTGTTTGCTAAAGAACGGCCTGTTTAGTAGCCAGTCAATCAATATTTGAATACTGACTGTGTGCCAGGATTGAGCTGGAATGAAGCGAGACAGCAGTGAAACAGACAGACAAATCCCCATGCTCAAGGAGGATGGACAGAGGAATCATCTCAGCATCTGGATCTTCAGAGGTTGCTCCCTGCTTATCATTGTCCCTGGATGTTAGTGTAACCCTTTGGCCCAGACATGAGAGGCGGGCTGTCCCTTGCTCCTATGAGTAGTTCAAAGTTCCAAATCCAGTTTACTGATTGGATTCAAGCAGAGGGGCAGGCACGAAAGCCCCCATGATAACATGAATACCTGGGACATTACTGCCCATTTTGAGTAAAATGGGGTGTAAAGGCAGACAAGAGGACAGAGAAGCCCAAGTGCCAAAAAAAAAAAAAAAAAAGAGGAAGGCTCCCTTGGGGCAGCAACTTAGTGGCTGTTTAGAGAATATAGCTTTCTCCTAAGGATGGGGTCATAGAGTAAGTAGCAATGAAGTGGCTGAAAATGGGCTTGATCATTGATATAAATAGCCATGCCTAAGAAAATCATGTCAAACGACAGGACTGAATCAAATGTGCCCGATATTTGTGAGTCTGTTGTGTGTGCCTTTTTCTAGCACTTCTTTCTTTCTGCTCCAGCTGTGGCATAGCCCTCGATATCTTTCTTCAATCCATTCACTGGCCTGTCTGCTGCCAGATCACAGTGTAATCCAGGGTCCACACCCTGTGCTCATCTGACACAGCCCAGCATTGCTGCACCAGATGGAACACTGTCTGTCTCTAACAGAGATGTCCCAGCAGCCAGAGGCAGAGAGGGCTCCCCAGGCAAGTTAGATAGAGCGAGGCCCGCTGGC
>PVIJ01013438.1:0-45127 GCA_004024925.1 Scalopus aquaticus
GGAGGGGGAGGGGAGGATAAGGGCACAAAATGGAATAGAAAAGAACACAAGGGACCATGGAGATGGATCACGGGTGAATTGGTGGTGGGCTACCCAAGGGGAATACAAAATGTAAAAGACATAAATAACAATGAAACAAATAATAATTTACACAAACAATTTTTTAGAATGAAATAATCAGTTTAATATGTATGAACTTGAGAAAGTACTAGAAATAATATTCAGCCTGGGGTCTGAATTAGCACCATCTGAATAAGAATTCAATATACATGCACAAATTAGTTTCAATAGCATACACAGGTAAAATATATTTGTCTTACTTGATAAACTTGTTTTGAAAGACCTTCTTGGGGGAACACTTATTTTTATTAGTTAGCTGGGCATGATACTGGTTGAACGCCCCTTAGTTCCAGGGCTTTGGCAAAATTAACCTCCAGCGGCTTGCCTGTGCCCTTGGTGAGCTTCAGGGATCGAATGCAACCACGGAACCGGACATTAGTTGTCAAGCCAAACTGGTTGAGGCCATCTGAAAAACAAAACAGAGGACTCAGTTTTGAAATGTAGCTGCTTTGTTAATACCATGTTTCAAAGTCAGTTGTTAGCTTGAGATTATATTGGAAGACTGTTTTATGTGAAGCTAGTGATTTTGATCTTTACTAACAGTAAAAACTTGTATAGAGAAATATCAATATTTTTATAGTTATGTATTATGAAGTATGGAGACATCAAGAATTATACACCTTAAGACATGAGACAAAGAATTTGGTTAGGAAGAACAAACTTACAGTTGTGATTTAAAATTATTAAATTTTATTTAATGAAACAAAGCAACTGATAAAATATTTTAAGTAATCAAGACATGGATTTTTAGTGGTGACTTTATTACTTTCTTACATTATAAAAATAAATCCCAAAAGATTAAGTTAGTTGAAAACTCAAACAAAATCTTTCCCTCATTAACAAAAAAATTCCTTCTTTTAACAAGACTCGGTGATGACCAGGATTCCGTTTCACAGACTGTGAAGGAGGTAAGAACATTATCTCCTTCATAACATCTCGAGGATTATCCTGATTAAAGGAGAAGTGGGTCTTCTTAAAAACCTAGAAACATTTCAGGAACGTTCTGAATTGATCCCTTTTATTCCTATCTGTTTTCTCTATCAAGCACCTCTGAATATATATTTTGCTTATTTTGTGAAACAGATGAGCTTTATAAAATTGACAACAGAAGTTTCTCTTGCCAAAATACTGAACGACTATTCCAGGAGTCTGTGTCATTATAGTATTTATTCAGAGGCACTTGACTTATTTCTCATCAAGTTGGGTACTCTAGTTTATGGGCACTTTAGGTAACTCTCTGTGGTTTACCTATTATATTTAATGTGCTGGGAGAAGGATTTTGAATGCAGATTTATTGCTTGGGTTTCTTTGTAATATAAACTGTATAATAACCTAAGGGGGAAATTAGCTATGTTTAACCCAGTGATTTCCAGAACTTAAGGTAATAAGTTCCATAACATTTTATGATTCCTCTGGCATATTAATTTTTAAAATATCAGAAAGAATTCCAACTCTTGGCCTCATTTTCTACTAAATACCTCTTATCTTTTATAAGCCAAATTCATTTCCTCTAGTCTCCATCTCCTCATGAATGAAATTTGGGGGAGAGGGGCAATCATGAAAAGGTCAGGGTTATGTGTTTTTTTTATAAATAATATGTCCATTTTACACACTGGGAATTTCAGGCAAGTTGTTATTTATGGGAACAGAGTCTAAAGCTATGAAACAAGTACACTTAAGCACCTATTCTTGGACATATTTATAGAAACAGGAATGTTTCCAAAACCAATATCATAATAGAGCAAAGAAATTCTGGGGCAGCTGATGTCTACCTGGGAACCCTCCAACAAACACAGGATCATTTGTATCGGCCGATGTAGATGAACGATTTGGGCTCTCAGTTTCCACCCGGTTCCCGTCCACTGTCAGCTCAATGCGGTGTTTGATCTTGTTGGCTGTGACTTTATGCCATTGTCCGTCACACAGATGTCCTGGGATCCCAGCATCATAGACAGCCGTGAATCGGCCAGCGCCATTGTCTACATGAACCATAATCTAGAACAAAGGAAAGTGAACAGTCACATATGGTTTCGTTAGCAGGTATCAGCATGGCTCACATAGTAGTACCTGTCAGGTTTGTAGGGAAGACCTCAGCTGGAATAGTTGGGAGCAAACATATGTGGAGCTATTAAAATTTTTATTTATAATGGATAAAAACTTAAATACAACTTTAATGACCAGGAATCACAAATTATGTTCTTTACGCTGGGGCATTATTGGGAGCAATAGACATGATTTGTGAGTCTGGTAATAATTCTGCTTTCAGAAAACATGAAGTACAATTTGAGACTCCTAGACAAAAAAAGAATCTAGTATACCCAGAGAAAAAAATTCTACCAGAGATCGTTTTAGAGTGTGAGAGTTGTTAGTGAACCTTATAACATTTTCTTGTGTCATTGAGCATGATACATTAAATTGGTTTACAAATCATTTTAAAGATTTTTTTAATTTAAGCTTTTGATGTTTTAATTGCATTTTTTTCCCTTCATAGATTCCATTTCATATAACGGATTGAGTTATATAAATTACTTTTTTTGGCAAGCTTTATTTCACAGGTGCCAAGAACTCTGAGCCAGAAAGCCAGTTAAACTCTTAACAATGAAGAACTTAGATTGGAAGTTCTTGTCAAAATGAGAAAAATCTGTTTTGAGTTACATGGACTGGTCCTGAAATTCAAGGTGACAGAATTCTTTTGAAGCTGATGAAGAAAAAAAACATATTGAAACATTAAAAACATTAGTCAATGGGCAACACATTTGACAAAGCAAAGGAAAAGAAATGGAGATTTTTAAAAGAAGATTAAAAGAGTAAGTAAATAGGTGAAAAGCTTGTAAACTATACAATGATATAAATAGTTAGGGGTTTGCTTTTGGGTAGAGTTTGTAATAACAGGATTTTGAATATAAATGAGAAAGCCACATGCTGTGTAATAGAATTTGATAAACTGACAAGTTGACAGTAACTACGTTTATAAGCAGGTGATGAAATGAAGTTTACTGAAAGATGAAGTGAAAATGTATTTTGAAAAAGATGGTAGAACTATTATGTTACTTATTTGTTCCCCCTTTTTGCCTCTCTGCTCCTAGATCTTTTTTGCTTTATGGCCTTTGATAAGGGTTTGAAGACTAGCAGGCAGGAGGGAAGCAAAGGAAAAGCAAAACACCTTATAAGTAGAAATATGACCAGAATTCAATATGATTCCGATTCAATAGCTAAATATGACACCAGTGAAATGTCTTACTTTGCTTTCCTTTTCTTACCTGCTCCCTCTACTACAAAGTATACACAAACAGGTCATTTCACTGCAGGTGGTTGTTCATAGGTATGACATGAGATATATAGCACTAGATTCTCCCTAGGAAGCAAACTGACAAGTTCTTTATATTGTACAATATAAATTTACATAAATGTTCTCTTTTTTGAAATGTTATCTGGATGCTTTTAATTAAAAATTGAAAAACTGAGATGTTAGCTAGCCACCTTGACTGGAGATGTGCTTATCCTGTTTTAAGGCAAAGGCTGATTTTAGACAATCTAAGCTATTTTTTCTCCATTGGGATCAGTTGTATCACAGGCTATGTAGCCATAAGGAAGAGAATAACAGTGTACTTTTAGCAACACATTAAGAGCTCGAGATCCAAAACTATTTGGTTCATTAGTCAGTACAATTGGATTACTGTAAAATTAGTACTTTTAAAGTTTATACTGATCTGCAGATTAAGTGTCTTGAAAATACACATGAAGTGAGATAATCCAAGACAGAAGAAAAGATACAACAAAGAATACTGCAAGGCTTCCATTTATTTTCTACATGTAAGCAATGATATCATGAAGTGATCAGAAATATTTAGACAGCTAATGCTCACCTTTTCATCAATCATTTCAATACCCATTCCGTCCATTTTCTGGCTGCTGATTCCCAGAAGGACTCCAGTGGTTCTAGTTGTACGGAATTCAAATTCTACAAGGAGGTCTAATCCCACTTTGAACCCACCAACTGTAAAATGAAGAATTTTTTTTAAATTAGAATTTAAGGATTGTTAATTCAAATTTGTACAAAACAATCTTTCTTTCTTTCTTTTTTTTTTTTTTTTTTTTTTTACTAGATTTCAATTCAGGTGTTAGCCAGTTGTATTAACTCTAAGTTCCAGATGCTCATATGACCTCCACTTCCACTACTGTATCACATAACACACTACATAGTTACTGTTACTTCCTTGGCTACTTTCCCTCCTGAATGTGAGTTCTGTGAAGGCAACAACTTCAACTATATTGCTCACCATTATATCCATGTGCCTCCCCACAAATATCTGGCATATAATACAGGTTTAATATACATTTGTTGAATAAATGAAGAATAAACACACACTGACTGAAATAACTTTACAGCGAGTATGATGATGTTAGAAGTCTTACTGTAGAATTAAATATTTTAGAGAGACTATTCAGTAAAATTTCACTGGCGTGGTCTAAGTGGTACTACAGTGATATGAAAGGACTCAAGAGTTTCAAAAACACTTTCTTAAAGAAGTTGCAAGTACAATTTTGAAGGAGAAGATTCTGGGAGATATATAAATCTCCCAGAATCAATCAATCAATCTATCTATCTATATATCTATCTATCTATCTATCTACACACACACACACACACACAGACACACACACAGACACACACACACACACACGCACATTTTTTACCCTAGTTCAGTGGTTCATCCTTTTCTCTGTACTTTTCCCTATTTAATTTATTTAAGTATTTAAGACATGCCTCTTAGACACAAAATGAATCAAGATCAGGATAAATTACATCAACTACATGAGGTATGAGGGAGGAACTCATGGAACTTGTGTTTTCTACATATTCCATATGAACAGATGAAACATGGAAACACAGCTAGCTGTCTCCAGTGAAGGATGGGCCCTGTTTTGTGAAAGAATTTTCATTGTCCTGAGAACTTTGATGGGTTTGAATGGGCAAAGGTGGGTTAAGAACAAATTTTTAAATTAAAGGGTGAGAGAATCTTAAGTAGTTCTCAAGAAAACAGGAAGATCTTGTTTCTCTTCTTAAAAGGAGAAGTAAGGAGAAGAGAGAAACAACATGTGGTGGGTAAGCTGAGGACAGAGTGAGTGAAGAGACCAAGAAAGCCCCAGTAACTGGGCAGCTGGAAAGATTTTTAAGGACAAAGTTACAAAAGATTTAAATTGAAGTTTTTGTTTTCAAAGATGTTACCTTCTTTCCTTACCACCCAGCTCTTAGGGAGCTTGCATTACTCTGACTATTGAGGGGATGCAGGAGTTGTTGGAAACTGGAAAAGTGGCTAATCATGTAGTCCAGTTTGCTCCAGAGCCAAAAGAACTCAGGCTGGATGGCAAGTCAATTTATTAACTGCAGAAGCTGAAGCTGAAGCTTGCCATGAAATCTGACCAAAATAATGCTAGCCATCTGTGAATTTGCAGAAATCTTTGGTAAGTGTTTGGATTTTTATAGCACATGGAATTTGGAAGGTCATATAACTCCCAGTGTTTCAACCTTGAATATATCCTGTTCTGTGCCTCTGCATAAGTGAAATTTCTTACCCTGTACTCTTTTAGCAAGGACCCTCTTGGAGGGTACTTTTGGAGGACCCTGCTCTTCCATCTCTGATGATATTTGCATCTAAGTATGAACTCATACTTTAAATCTTAGCTCAAATGATAATTCTTCCTAAAGCTTCTCCTCATTTCTCCAACCAAAATCAATCTTCCAAATATCCACATAATCTTGTTTGTACGTCTTGTATTTTTTTAAAAATAATTTTTACTTGCTTCATGTGATTTATTTTTATTTCCTTAAATATTTATTTATTTATGTATACAAGAGCTGGGGTGTAGGCCAGAGGTGTGTGTGTGGGGGGGTGGTGGTGAGAGGATTCACCAGAGACAGAGTGGGGAGCAGAACAGGGGATTGACCAAAATATACTGCTGAGGGGACCCGCAGGCAAGACAGGAGAGGTCAGCTGTGCCATTTGGCCAGGGATTGAACTGCAGTGGCTGCAGATAGCTTCATAGTGCTGAGTCTTACCCCCTTGCACCACCAGGGAGGCCCCTCATGTGATTTCTAAGCACATAGAATCTTGTCTATTAATGCTATATTCTTGAAGGAACCAACATCTTATTTATTTCTATTTCCCATGATAATGTCTACATAGTGTGCGCTCAATGATTTTTTTTTCTTATGAACAAATCCTGGAGTCTCTGGTAACCATGGTACTGAATATTCTATCTTAAAGTATTTTGTCAGATTTTTTTTGTTATTATAGTTATCTCCTCATTTTCTTTCTAAGTTGTACATTCACTATCAGTGAATATTATTAGAAATAGAAGATATTTAAAGAAATTGAGGCAAAGGTGCCAACCATCATCATTAACAAGAAATGGACACCAGTATGTGGGTGTTGTGTGGTGATGAGGAGACTGTGAAACGGAGCCTTGCAAGGAATTGAAGAGAAAGAAGAAAAATAGTATCACATCTCTAGAAGACTACAAAATACAAGTCTACAAAATAGATAAATTATATATTATAAACATGAACTTTTTTTCCAGAATTACACTTATTTTTGCCATTATTAATTTCCAGGGAAGGAGATAAACTTTCCAAATAAGCTTTTATTTTATTTCTTCTATTAGTTCTTAGCAGAATCAAATATATTAATTTTTAAGAGGCAATTAAAATTTTTCTATGCGTTTTTATTTCTAGTTTACATAAAGGATTCTAGTTTAGGACTCCAGGGACTTTTATTTATCTTTTGTACAAGCAAGAAGTTAAGATTTGTATTTGGTTAATATTCGACAGAAAGAATGGCAGAGCCTCACCTGCTTTGGCAAAACCTGTTCCATCAAAATATGTCCCTTTCTGAGCATTTGCAAAACATGTGCCCACATGGAAGCTGGAGGTTGGCTGTTCAAGATCAGCAGGGGCCTCTGCCATCTTTAGGTTCCTGATGCAGCCATCAATGCTATAGGTCACCTACATATTTAGGTCAGGAGAAAAGAAAATCAGTTTTTTTCAGAACTTTGCCTTTATGTGGAACACAAGAAAATGGTGCTGATCAATGCATATAATCACTGGCAATTGTCTTAAGGCATCCCCAGTAGCTTCCAGGCTCCATTCATCAGCCCAGGCTTCACAACGTGGGTGCAGAGGAGCCAAGCTCTAAACTAGTGTGCAGCTAGCCTGGAATAAGGCCATCTGACCATCAAAATACTGTCCACTGCTTCTAGAAGGGGATCACTAGTTTGACAGAACTATGAGCCCCCTGTGGATATCCTAACTTTTAATTAGTTTCTTATGTTCCTGATTTCGTGTTCCTATTAATAGTTTATTGCCCTTACTATATACACATTTTGTATTAATCTATGTTCATATTCTATTTGAAATCCAGTCAAACTCTGCTATGTTTTATTTCACCTGGTTTTAGGGATGCAAATTAATCACTCTTGACACTCTAACTTCAGAGACTAATTTTGATAGGCCTAGACAGCATGTTTAATAGCCATGAAGGTGAGGGATACTGATCGCCCATAAGAGAAGCCAAATGCTGAGAATCATAACTATAATAGGTGAGTGTCTTTGATGAAGAACAATTCTACATTATTATGCGTTGTAAACTGAGTATATAACTGTATCCCATTTGTATGTAGTATGTTCAATAAAAACATGAATCTTTCATGCTTCTCCAAAAAATGCTTTCCAAAGCAAACCACCACACATGATCTAGCAATTATTTGCTGAATATTAATTTACAAGATTGTGAGTCCTTTAAATTCTGAATCTATATTGGATAACTACACACTAAACACTACATCTCCAATATTTGCTGAATGTCTGGTCCTAAAGCAAGACCATCATTATCAGCTTCCTTGTATAGTGCTTTCCATTTGCTTGGTACTCTTCTAACTATTTTAAATAATTTTTATAGCAACCTTGTTTGTGTGATATTATTATTATCCGATATTTTGAACGTGGGAACGCTGTCAAAGAAAACTTAAGTAACTTGATCAAGATCTCCCAGTTGATCAGTATGGAGGTAGGTATTCAAATCGACAGTGAAGGGCTCCTGGGTCCATCTCTGTAATATTGCTTCACCTAGTCAAATCTGCAAACTTTCTGTTACTTCTCAGAAAAGATGATTTCCTATTCACCCATAAGGGGTCACATGGCACCGAAAAACTAAAAATACTTGCCACAAAGAAACAAATTAGACACTCACAGGACCAATTCTCCGCGTCGTGTAGTTGACAGGCAGCCCACCCACATACAGCATTCCCACCACGTCTAGGATGTCAGCTTTCTTGGGACTGACGGTTCTGTTGGAGGCATCATCTACATAAAGAGTTCCTTCTTGCTTAACTCTCATAATCTTAATCTGCAAAAGGAGGAGGAGCCGTTTATGCCAATCATAGATACATGTCAATAGGAAAATATTAAGACATCAGCACACTTGGGATGTTAGGACAAGCGAAATAACTTACTGAGTGCCTCGTATGTGCTAATCTCGTCAGTGACATTAAACCTACTTACAAAGTATCTCAAGCTCTGTCTTATCAATTCCTACAATTTCCAAAAGAGTTCAAAATCTTCCAGGATGATGTTTATGGAAGACTCTTCCCTGGGTTGCCAAGTAAGCATAAATATCAAGACTTAGGAATGTGTTAAAGCAACCTGCAGACGGAGAGTACTGTCACAAATTTAATGGGCTGCAAAATTCATATCCGTTTTTCAAAGTGTATTAATTTGAGCAAAGCCTCGTCTCTCCACCACGATTTCAGATAGGCTCCCTCCTGCACACCAGGTCCTTCTCGGGTGGAGGTGGTGGAAGGATGTGCAACCAGCACTGCCGCTTCTGCAGCAGCTGATTAGGACAAAGTCAGGGAGGAAGATGGAGAGCTGAGGGACAAAGTGAAATAAGGGGCTTGAAGACCGGCCTGAGCGCAAAAATTTTGAATCTGAATTTAAGAAAAGCAGCCTGTAAGTAAACCTATGAAATGCTGGAGTATACAATGATTTCAAAATGTATCCACATCAGGATTAGAATAATTTAAGACCCCATTTTACATTTAACTATTCTAGTCTGGAAAGAAACTTTTATAAGCCTTCAAAAAATAAAATTCTTCCTTCAGTTGGCTACTTCCAGTATTTAAGCTTTCTTTCTTAATCCCAGCCTCATTATTGCCCAACTTTCTATCTTATCTCGTTTCTCACTCATTATTCAATTGGCCAGAGATGAGAGTGAACCTTAATGACAGTTCCTGAATAAATACCAGTGTTTTCTAGTCAGGATCTCCCAAGCAAATATGAAGATTCCATTTCTTATTTCCAAAAGAGCAAGTTGGTTACTTGGTGTTTTTATTATATTTATTCGGGTTCTTTAACTTTCTGTGTGATATGACAAGTCAAAGTATGTTAATATATCAAATCCAACATCTAATAATAGCTTATTCTAAAAATTAAAAATTTTATTAGGCTACCCAGGGAAGCTTAATAGGCTATCACAGGTGCAGATACAAATTCTGAGTTCTCGTTTTAATCACACAGTATATTATCTATTTGTAGTCATGCCAAAGAGGACAGTAAGCTGGCAAGTAAGCCTTCTGTGCCCATAATAGTACCAGTTTCTGGGTGTAAGGCCGATATTTTAAAAGTTGTTCCAACTGACTGTTGGTGGAAATGATACCCTAGTGTCCATTAAACAGACTCTGCTTTCACAGACCAGTATGGGGTGGGATGGGGCGAGGGTGTCTTAGAGCTATTTTCAGGTTGCCAGCTTTAAGTTTTTCAAAGATTATTTTCATAAAAGAAAGTCCATTTTAATATCTTAGAAGGAAGACATAAATTTAGAACAAATATTATTCCTTTAAATTGAAAACATAAAGCGTGATCATTAACTTGCTCTATTTTCCCATGCTTACCCAATAGACTATCAAAAATGTCTCCAACTGCCTGGCCCTAGTTTGTGGACAGATGTTTGGGAACCACACTGCATAGCTATGATGGACCCTTAGAGTACCCTGGTGAGGGCTGTAAGCCGTCAAATATAAACCTACCCTTGGATCACATTTTCCAAGGCTGGGCAGTTCCGCATGACACTTGCTTTATTTTGAGCACTGGCCATATTCCAATAGCATCAGAGCCAGTGTCTGCACTAGAAAAAGAGAATTGGCACCAGGGGAACGCCAGTGGGGGCCACGTGGACCTCCCTCGCAGGGCACTGCCAGCATCCCAGGGACTGTTACCTTGTGCCACTGGCCATCATTGATTTTTGTGGGGATCATGGTGTTGGTGTCACCGCTTCCCAAGTCATAACTGAAGTAAGGAAAACCATTTCTCAGCTGAACTGTAGCAAAATCAGCATGATTGATCCGAGCCATGTAAAAAAGCAAGCCTGATTCTGCTTCCGTGCGAACTTCAAACTCAATTGTGAGGCTGTGAAATAAAAGCATGCAGAGTAAAACACAAGAGTAAGAGACTCTTATTCTAAAATAGAGACATCTGGTCACGGGTGCATTTTCATAAAGGATGACAAAACCTCTGAGAATGAGGACTTTACAGGTCTGCTGATTTCCTAAACTAGGCTACTCAGGCTCAGACAAATATAATTCTGTTCTTTACTGTAATCAGTGGATTAAAAAAAAGAGCTCACTTCATTAATTAATAAATGTAGTTGATTAAACTTGAATAAATACTAGGTACTTTCACTTACCAGTTCTTGTCCGTTATCTCGGAATAATACCTACCGGTTTTTAACTTTGGTGTCATCAAATGCAATTGCAATGTGACTGTTTCTTGTAAGTCCGAACTGCTTGCTTCCTATCAAAAGAGCTGGTTGTGACTCTGCAGCGCAAGGACCCTGTACCACATCAAGAAGAGAAAGAGAGATCATGAAGTCTGTTCTGTAAAAATGTGATGCTGCTAATTGTTTCTTCCATTTTGACTTACTGTTCTCATAGAGTTTTATTGAAGCTATTTGAGAAGAAAACCTGACTTATTCATGTCTGTTGTCTACTACATTGTGGGCACTTACTACATGTTCAGTGAGTGTGTATCAATTTCCTTAAATTGCACTCTTGAATTGCCAAATGAATGTGTTCAAAAACGTATTGATTAATCATGTTTTTATTATCCTCTAAGGAAAATACTGTTTATATTTCTGAGAAAACTGGAATTTCCTTTTCACTTTTACTTCACTTATGAAGAGTTTCATTTGTGGAAGATTGAACAGGGAAAATGACAAGCTAGCCACACAGGTTATAGGAGTAGAAAAATATGTTCCTTCTTGCCCTCACCATTTCTATCTCCTACTATATTACTTTTTTTGTGAAAAGTATCGGTCTATGCGAAGGTTTCCATGGATTTAGACTTTCAAGATGGTATGTCTAAACTTGAAGTCAGCCCATTCAAGCCCTTTGCCAGTTGCTAGGCAACCCAGCACATTTTAAAATGTAACCTACCATACACCATTTCAACTGCCACTGTTCAAAGATCAACTTGCTAGGGAGCTTACCAGGGAGAGCTGGGTGCAGGCTGGCTGCAGAGAGAGGCTACCAGTACACTCACTTAGTTTAAGGTTCTGCTGTTACCATCTTAACATTCTTAATGATTTTGAACAAGGTGCTCTGCATTTTCACTTTGCTCTATGTGCTGCAAATTGTACAGGCAGCCTTGGGCAGGTAGACCATATTTGGTTACTGTAACTCTTAGCTTAGATAATGAAGGCTCCTCAAATTACCAAAAGCCACAATTTCTTTCCCTGTTCTCTATTTTCACAAAACAACTCAGTGTACAGGCTGCTTAGGAAGTCTTTCAGGTCAGGCAGTACATGAGGAAATAAATAATCCGTACACTCTCAACAACACATCTGTTTTTAAGATCTGTACTTAATAGTTCTGGACGGGCCACTGCCCCACTGAGCGCTGACTCAGCAACTGTTCTCAAACAGCCCAGAGGCAGGCGTTTGGATGCAGAATATCCTTTCCAAACAGTGTACCTCAGAGATGACTCATCAGCACACAGGAAATTTTTACTTGATGAGGAAGAAACTTGCTCTCTTTTCTCTTGAGCTTGGTCAAATGGAGCACTCTGCCACAGCAGGTAAAAGTCTTTAAGTGTTTTGAAATGCTCTAAAATTGGTCTTCATGGAAGTATTTCCCTTCCTGCTTTACAGGAGATGGTCAGTTACAAAGAGCAGACGGTGGCTGAAACTCACACAGATATGCAAAAACCCAGTGGGTAGAACAGAAAAATGCTCTTTATTGGCACAGTTGAATGGTTTTTCTGGAATCAATGGATGGCACCTTTCTCATTACACTGCCTCCAAAAAAAAAAAAAAAAAAAGCCCAAATGGAACAGCTTTAGTAACTTAATGTTGCAGCCTTCAATAATGCTATTAATAGAACTGGGTTCATTTATCCACCTCTCACGACATTTCCTGTATCGAGGCCCATTGCCACAATCTAAGTGGCCTGCAGACCTCAGAAATCTCTAAAAGATTCTAGCCTGCTGTGAGTCTATTGGCTACCACAACTATAAACCTTCAGCTCTGAAAATTGAGGGGTAGAAAAGGTCAATGGATGCTGAAGAAATAGGACCAATAACGTATAGCCTAAAAGAATACCACCAGCAGGTTATCCCCCTACTATTGCTAATATTGCCCCCCTCGCTGTTCTCATTACCACATATTCATGTTGCTATAAAGTAACTTTTTAAAAAAGATTTTTAAGAGGTTATTTTTTCTTTATTTTTGATAATTTATATATTTTACATCATTGTTCATATTTTCACAATGTTTGCTTTCTTTTCTCAGGTGTAGTCCCCATAGAATTGCCGCCGTCAATTCATCTGTGCACCATCACCGTAGTCCCTTGTGCTCTTCCTACCCTTGTTTTGACTCCTCTCCCTCCTCCTCCCCTGCAGTATGTCTCTAATTTATAGTTGTCTGTTTATTTTTGTTTTGTTGTGTTTTGATAGAAAGTAACTTTTAAATATAATTTTTAAAGTTTTCAAGGTGGCAGTTGTAAAGTTTAGGTATTTGATTGGTAGCAGCTGTGTGTGTGTGGTGGTGAGCTTTTGTCTTTTATGTTACATTGTGGCCAGAACACCATAACCTTGCTTGTAGGTAGATTGAGCAGGTATGTATTTCCAAACAGGTCCTGAGAAGAACGTTCCCTACATATAGTAGCGATTTCTAGATGAGAAAGGAGATGCTTGTGTTATTTTAGGAAAAACTTCATCAGGAAATGATAGGAACTTTGTAGTAGAGTCCCTTTAAGGAGCATTACATTACACACCCACTTGAAGCTTAGGAAGAAGAACGCCCCCTGGAGGGGCTCCTGTTGTGTGTGTGTGTGTGTGTGTGTGTGTGTGTGTGTGTGTGTGTGTGTGTGTGTAGAACTGGGGTGTAGGCCGGCCAGAGGTGTGCGTGGGGGCTTGAGAGAATTCACCAGAGACAGAGTGGGGAGCAGAACAGGCAGATCAACTGACATACATTGCTAAGGGGAGCTACAGGTGCGACAGGAGAGGTCTGCTGTGCCCTTTCTGGGTTAGCACCCTGTCTGGGATCAAACTCAGGCCATAGCGGTTTTAGCGAACCCCTAGGCCACCAGGGAGGCCCTGCAACAACAGGCAGGTCTTGAGAAGCAAGCAGAAGTGGTTCATTAAACAATGTCCTCAGACTGGCTGATGCTATAGAAGAGCATCACTCGACTGGGTAACAGGAAAAAAAGATGTAACGCTACACTAAGTTCACTGTTCTTTAAACACATCTGAATTGCTATTTACTTCGGTCCACATGCAATGGGATCAGTATTATGGATATTGCTTTATAAAATTTCCATCACTTTCCTTTACAAAAGAGGCAGTTGGATGAGAACGTCTACGTGTATCTCCTTTAGGGTTTAAGTGGGAAGACAATTCTCCAAATTCTAATCCAGTAATGCTTTTGGTGCAAGTCTGTATCTTTCATCTTTGGTTAAGCAAGAAAGAACTGCATCTTGCTTGTTTTGCATTCCTTTCCCCTGAGAGGATCTGAAACCATTCTGCCTTGGGACACACGTGCGGGGCAGTGCTGTTCCTAGGAGTTCATCTGCGATGCCGCCTTCTCCTCCCTCAGACCTGCAGTGGGTGGGGCCGCTCACCCTGCCTGCCCCCTAGAGCATCTTTTATCCTTCTACTATTTTAAAGGGGAACATGTGATGTTGAACAGAAAGTGCCCAGAGATTTGCGTATGAATAAAATGATCCTGTCATTAAGGACTTTCAATCCTGCTCTCAAAGAAATCTAAGCTAATAAAGAGGTAGGAGAAAGATTCTTTTGAGGTAATTTTAGGAATCCTTTAAAGAATAGTCTTTTGCAAGATGAATCTTTCTCTACCAAGCTAATGTGAGTTTGAGGGGCATCATCATTTGGGGGACACATGATACTTCATCTATGTTATTTTAGAAGCCTGATTTCTTGAAATTGCTAAAGCATCAATAATAAAACAAAAAAAGCAGTCTCGGTAGAAGCTCATCAATCTCAACACGTAACAATCCTGCCACCTTGTGGGGACTTTTTAAAGTACTGCAAGTGCACACCGGGGAAACCGACAGGAAGGGAGGAGGAGTGCTTGCTTCTTGATCTCTACTTGGCAGGTGACAGACTGTAGACAGACAGGACCTGAGCGGGGAGTCTAACTTTGGCCGGACACCTGTTGGTTTGAGCTGTCCAAAGGCAGGTTGAGGCTAGTGGCTAGACAGCAGATTAGTCATGGCGCAAGGCTGCTTTCTCCCTACACCGTCACTCATGCAATTTCAGGTCAGGATTAAGCAGTGGTCATTTCCAACTTCTGGTTGTTGGCTGACATTTGCAAATGATTTCTGGTGTCAGGATAGCATGCGATTGGTGAATAAGCATTCCTTGAATTTAGATTGGTGCAGAGCATAGATTTAAATGGCATTTAGCATAACTGGCACCTTTGTTCTTGAACTCAATAAGTGTCAAATGATGATAAAAATTGCTTCATTTTCTTCTTTCATGAGTCAGTAACTTCACAATCGTAGGATAAAATCATATCTGAAGAGTTGGATGCTTCTCTGTGATGTTCTTCTTTGTGGATGAATACTAAGTAGAAGACACATTTTCCAGCACAGTCTTTAATGTTCTGAAATACAAAATCCCTATTCAAACTATTGAGAAACTAACTTATGTTCATTTCCCAAACATAAGCTTTTTTTGGTAAGTATTGGGTATTGGCAGTAATATTTACATACCAATTCTTGAACAGCGAGTCTCACAGCACGGAAAATATGTGTTTTCCCTTTAAACACATATAGGCCTCCAATTGATTTATCCTTTGGCTTGGATTGCACATGACTTTCAAAGTCATAGCACTATAGTTACTAGAGAAAAGCTTTCGTTTGCTATTTTCTTTCTTCACTGCTCACTTCTTTTCCCCGGCTCCCAAAGAACTCTTATAGCACAGGGGTGCTCCTTGGCTACTTACATCACTCTTCTTAGTTTACGCATTTTTAACACTGAAGTTCAAATTTAACCTTTTCAATAAAATTCACATTAAAATGCAGCCATTTTCTCATGTATAAATCCACCCAGGTTATGCTGGTTATGAAGACTTGCTATAAACATTGCATATATTTGCAGAGAACTTGTCATATATGACACCTATGTTCATCTATCCCTATTCTCTGCTACCCTCTGTGAGAAATATCATAATAAATATGTAGAAATGCTTTACTTCCTTTTAACTGGGCTAAAGAATAGGAGAGAAGAATAAAGAGATACATATAAAAAGCTCCCTGAACTATGATGTTCTGACATGTATTAATAATAAGATTAACACAATCCATTTCAAAGGTAGGGCTTTCTGAAAATAGTCTTAAATTATTCTGGACTACAGTGAGCATTAGCTGTGTGCTCTGAGCTGTTGGCTGGGGGCTTGGGTGTAAAGAAGAAATGATGGGAGCTGAGAGTAGGAAAGAGATGCTCTTGCAAACTGTCAAAACAAACAGGGGACTCAAATGCTGGCAGAAATTTGTGAGAGGGTGTCTGCCTTTTAAAGGTGACAAAAATTGAATTCCCCTTCAGGAATTACTAACTTGTAAATCTTAATTTTTAGATAAATACTCAGTTCTGATTAAAAAAGAAAAGAAAATGGTATGAAATGAAAATGATGGGAGACAAGAGATAATAACCACATCATGTTGGAGTGTGCAGTGTGTAATTGAAAATGGAATTCTCACTCCCCTTTTCTCCCCCGAGCAATTATCCTCACCCTGAATGGGAGCAAGGTTAAATTAACTAGTTCCCACAGAAGAATGATGAGAGTTAAGATGATTCATCCCTTGGGCTAGTGCTTTGCATACAACGTATAACGTATTTCCTCACCACTCTCTTTGAAGGTAGGTATTATCCTTATTTTTTGATGGATTATTTTACATTTGAGGGGACAAGTAACCTCCCAGAGTTCAGAGTCCAGGTAGGTGGGTTGGGCAGGAGAGTGGGCAGTGTCGCTTCATGGACACTGGGATTCAAGGCCTGTTTTGTTTTCACAGTGACTCAGTGTGGGCTATGCAGCCAATAGCTGCCCGCCAATCTCACTCTACCATGTCTCTCTTCTTGGTGGGAAAGACAGTTACATAACAAGTATCTTGTGGAAGAATAAAGGTGGAAAACCACTGCTTTCATTTCATCTTTTAAAAATAAAAATAATCAAATTATAAAAGCAGAACATATTGAAGAATATAGAGTTTTAAATAAGGTCCAAAAAAGAGACCTTTATGCCAACCCCCACTGAGAGTTAATACCTAACCTAATCGCACTTTCAACCCCTCCCAAAACTGGAATTTTAAGCCATTCCATCTGGAACTTCCAGATCAGAGCTAGTGAGGTACTCTGTATAGACCTCAGTCTTTTCCTAAGGAAAGGCGGTTTTCCTCATTTCACGTATTACATACAACTCCTCAAAGTATCTTTCACTTGCTAGAGGGGATATGGCCCACTTCATGAATTATTTAAAATAGACAATTTGATTTAACATAAAATAATATTTTTAATGATGAAAAGCATCTTTAATGTATAACTTATCTGTTGTTAGTATCTGGTCTTTTTCTTGCAAAGGTTTTCTTATATGTCTTTCTATCAATATGTAGATGTGATTATGCAGTATATATAGCTTTACATCCTGCTTTATCCATTTAACAAAACATCGTATGAACATCACCATCATTTTATATTGTTTCAATGGAACCATTTTAAGTACAAGAGTGTGGGGACATTAAAACTTGCATTTGATCTATCTGTTTTTATATTTCTAGGCACCACTAACTATCCTTTGGACGGAGGTTGATGGCATCCCTTGCCATGCTTCCAATTTTCCCTGAAAGGTAGTGGGTTCTGTCTGCAGCCCACACACAGCACTTACCCTGACTGAACTCCACATATTTGCTTCCTCTGTTATGTTAATATCTATTTTCTCAAATCTGTCTGTCTTCCTCTCTCTCTCTCTTTCTCTGGCTAACAATGATGATATCTTATTCATCTTTGAATTTCTTAAGAAGCTCGTAATAAAGATTTGTTATAAACTGTCAAACCTTTAACCTTCTATAATTTTTAAAAATTAGACATGCTTTAAAAAAATAAAGAAAATAAGAAAGAAATCAAATTATGACAAGTCTTTCTCTCTCTCTCCCTGCCCCCAACTTCCTTGGTCCATGATCTGAAACTCTAAAATACAACTCAATAGAGAAGGAAAGTTGTAAAAATTATAATTCTGATCACATAGCTATAAATAATTGTAAATGTGTAAGAGAAGGGGAAATGGTAGTTAAGATTTAGATGTCTGGGTTTTAGTGCTAACTATAAATATCATGTATAACCTTAGGCCATGCCATGCATTCTAGGACTTTCCTTCCTCATGTGAAAATTAAGAGCCAAAATGTTCTGGTATTCAGATCTCTTCTAGCTCAAATGTTCTATGATTCATTCTAATCCAACCCACAGGGTTGCTCAACTTCTCAACTTCTCTTTTGTTTTTGTTTTGTCTACTAAGTGGAATGCTTTGTTTTGGAAAAGTTAAAACATACACTGCTGAGAGAAAATGGAAACTGGAATTAGAACAGAAGGTTATAAGAAAACTTAACTGAGTTAAAATCTCCAGTCCCAGATGGGCAACTATCTTTATTTTCAGAAAAAGGGAAAAATGTGATCTCTGCAAACTACAGATGGATATGCTTGAGACAGCTTACAAAACAAAGTTTGTGTGAGCACTTAGAAAGGAAAAGAGGTCACTGGGGACCCGCAGGGGTCTGCAACATAAACCACATAATTCCATGCAGACTGGACAGGAGACCTGATTCAAGAGAAGTTGATTGATACAAGGCTCCTTGAGGCAGTGGGTTGACTTGACATTGTCCTGATGATGAACTAACGGTATGATCCATGTATTAGAAATCGTTAAACATTCTCAGATATATTACCAGAAATACGCTGACAGACCAACGGAAGGAGGGAGGAGTCCTGCAATTGCCTGAACTGGACCTTTTATTTTGAGTAGTGGTCTAGTCTAGGCACAATATTTTGAAACAGATATAGCAAACTTAAGAATATTGATCAGTTCTGAGGCATATAGCAGGGGAGAGAAAGTGAGAGGTAGAAACAGGGGAGGGTGAGGTGAGAAACCAAATACTGTGCAAAAACGAATAATGATGTAAGAAAATAAAATAAATCAATTGAATTAAATTACATAAAAAAGAATATTGATCAGTAGGGGGATGAAAAATGAGAAATTAGGTCATATGAAGAATGATTGAGATAGCAGAATATTTAGCCTGGGGAAGGAGAAGCTTAAGCTACTTTTAAATCCTTGAAATGTTAGACAGAGATGCTATGCACTTGATATGGTTGGTTACCGAACTACAGTGATTATATGGAAGTTATAGGGATATAGTTTTACTTCACTATAACCAAAGGTTTTCTAATGACTAAAGTCTGCCTCATCATAACACTGGAAAACTCATGTCAATGAAGTGTTCAAGGAAGGCTTCAAGTCCACATCAAGTATTCTATAAAAAGAATTCGTGCAGTAAGGTGGTGATTGGACCGGATAATCTTTAGGGCTCTGCCAAGTATAATTTATAAATCCAAATTAGTTATTTAGAAGTTAGGGTCATTTTTTCATACAATTAATTTTATATGTGGACATTTGCATCCAGGGTTATTTTTTTTTTCAATCAATAATGGTTTTGAATTCAGTTAAAAACCCATTCTTGAGGCTAGGGAATATTTGAAGGTATATGAAGGATTAGAGAAAGAGGATCATTTACTTTCCCTTTCCTGGGGAGAATCAAGCATGAAGCCACATTATGAAAGTTGGGGAAACATTCTGAAATGTGGCATATCACAGGAATGGCTTAGGAAGCAATCAATGCCTTGAACAAATCACTTCATGATGGCCTCTCACTTGGAAACTCTATAATCATAAGTGGTTTCTTCTGTGAAATGGTACTAATAATATTTCTAACAATATAAATAAATATAAATAAAACAATTTATGACTTGTGGGGGGCAAATGAAACAATGGATAGAAAATGTCCAGAAGAGTACTGGACAGGTACGAGCTACACAGTAGATGAAAGGGTCCCTCACAGTATCTATGTGTGTGCTTCTTCCACTTGTCAAAGAAATTCCACCTACATTATCTCATGTGATTCTTATAATTCCAGGTGGTAGGCAGGGTAGATATAATATTCACACCTTGTGGAGGATCAAGCGATGCTTGGAATAAATTATCAGCTTCTCTGAAAGAAGATCATTTCACTTCTCATTTAATTAATATTTCTAGTGACGAGGAACCTACTGCTCTACAGAACAACCGAACCACCATGAAAAATAAGGAAGATAATGAAATATGTAAGAATTTTGAAAATCTGCACTCAAGACGACATGTTGTACCCATGAAGTGGCAAAGATTATAAACATGATGCATGAGCTGTCAAAGGTGTAGTAAGATCCACCCTCTTTGATACATTGGTGGTGAGAATGCAAGTTGGTCTAATCTTTCAGAAAAGCAATTCAGTTACATGTGTTGAAAACCTCAAGCATGTTCATCACTTGTTCTCATAATTCCCTAAGAATCTATTTTAAGAAAATCAGAAACGGTGTGAAAGTTTGGTGCATAGAGGCACTCAATAGATAGTTTATCACAGCAAAAAACATTCAAAATGACCCACAGAGGGGAAATAGGAGAATAAATTATAAAGATAGAGTGTTGCAGAGATAAGATGTCAGATTATAGTATCAAAACCACTGATTAAAATTCCTTACCTACCATTTACTAATTGTGTCAGAGGGTGAGTTATTCCGGCCAGCTGATTCTTATGAACTTAACTAAAAGTGGGACAATTTGTATTTGATGGAACTGTTAGGAGAATCATATAATATTGAATGGCTACTGCTTAGGTATAACTGGTACGAAGTAAGCACTTAAAATCTGTCATTATGAACATTACTATAGAGTAATTATGCCCTTAATAGATATTTCCTATGTGCCAAGTATTTAACATTTTCTTTTTAAATTCTCAGAATAAGTCTTTGACATAGGTGTTGTTAATATCCTCACTGTACAGATGAGGAAACGGAGGCATAGGTTGGCAAGTAGCTTTCCCAACTTCATACAGATGGTAAGGTAGGGTGCTGAGATTTGAGCACAGGCAATCTGACTCTGGGACCCATCAAGCCCTAACCAAGATCTAATAAAGCTTATACTCTCCCTTGCACTACGATTCATTCTGTGTCTGTGTGCATACATACCTACAAACCAATATAGTTAATTATATGATTTACAGGATGTTTAGAAACCATCTTCATTATGAATTATCAGTTTTTAAAGGCAGAATTGCACTGTTTTGGCAGCTAGCACAGGGCAGGTTCTCTATTGGTTGGGCACATTGATAAAGGAGAGTCCTGGAGTCCTCAGTGGCTTTTTAAAGGCTTTAATGCTCTTTCTATGCCAACTATTATGGGGGTCTAGGGTAAACGAGAGAATTATCAGGTTTGCCGCCCTCCCTGCAATGACGGACCTCTGCAGGCCCACACGCATGCCTGATGGCGGGCACCTGGAGTAGGGTGTGGGTCTGTGTGAGTGGGCGCACCTGAGCCAGAGACTGGGCTTATAAGCAGCAGCAGAAGTGGCAGCAGCAGAGAACAGAGCGCGGATCAGAGGTCTGTTCGGGGTGCAGCAGAGAGATCACGGGACACCACCAGGGAGGCCGAGAGAGTGAAGATTCACCAGGGGCTGGGACGCCTGCCAACCTCCCGGCCCCCCACCCCTGTTACCTGCCCTGTACCTGGTTGCCTCTCTACAAGAGACCATTAAAAGTCTAAAAGCCATCAAAGGCTCCAGGACTCCCTCCATTTTGACCTGTCTGAGCAGCTCAAATTCTGGCAGTAGAATATACCAGATATCCTGGACAGCTTTCTTTGTGAAAATGACTGAAACTGCAGGGTGAAAATTAGAAAGCAATGGGGTATAAACACATGTGTCGGGAATGTGTGTGTGTAGGGAAGACTGAGGTAGGAACTGGCTGCGGCTGGATAACTACCTCAGCTGTGCTCCTGGTGTCCTTCTTGCTGCTACAGGGGGCAAGCCCACAGGCTGGCAAGGCAGGGAGGTGGGGTGGGGGTTAGCCAGGAGGCCCCCGTGAATCTGAATGCTCTTTTCTGATCCTGCCTGTCTGTCACTCCTCTCATGGCTATCCCGCCATAGTTGTCTTCTGTCTCTGAGCGACGCCGCCCTTATAGCCTCCGCCTCCAGGCTCAGGTGTGCACATTTACGCTTGCCCACATCATACTCCAGGTGCCATGCTCCCAAGTGCCTTCTTCATTCAAGGCTACAGGTGATGGCCACAGAGGCCAGCGGCGTAAAAGCCTGACCAATTCACTTATCCTACAACTGCATTTATGTATGATATGAGGTTGATGTAAAATGCAAATAAAAGGGATTAAATATCTATATGGTTGCTTCTGAGTGGTGGTATTAAAGGTGGATTTTAGTCTTGAGGTTGCGGACATTTCTGTGCACACGCTGTTTTAAAAACTGGAAAACTAGGGCCTTCCTGGTGGTGCAGCGGTTAAGTGGACCTGTTGGCAGTGCTATGGAGCTGTTGGCAGCGGTGACACGAGTTCGACACCCGGCTGGGACGATTCCCACATGGCACAGCAGACCTCTCCTGCCTCTCCCGCTGCTCCCCTCAGCAGTGTATTTCTGTCTATCTGCCTGTTCTATTCCCCACTCTGTCTCTGGTGAACCCTTTTGCCTCCCTAAGCCTCTGGCCTGTACCCCAGCTTGTATGCATAAACAAATCTTTAAAAAAAAACTGGAAAACTAAAGAACATATATATAAATAATACAACAATTCCAAGGAAGATATAAGGAGAATAAGAGTTTTATAGATAAGTTCACTTGCTCTAATTCTGGCAGTAGAATATACCAGATATCCTGGACAACCTTCTTTGTGAAAATGACTGAAACTGCAGGGTAAAAATTAGAAAGCAATGGGGCATAAACACTTACATGTGTCCGGAACGGTGTGTGTGTAGGGAAGACTGAGGTAGGGACTGGCTGCGGCTGGATAACTACCTCAGCCGGAACTGCTGCGTCCTCATCCAGCTTCTGGTGGGCACAGCGACCGATATCTGCATTCTTGAAGGATACAGGTTGTGCGAAGTCCATGGGGCTAATGGAATATAATTAAAACTAAGGTTTCATGTTTCTTTTTATTTTTCATTGTCTTTATTCCTTACAATTAAATCAAGTTAAATCGAGCTCCCCTCCCCCCCCGCCCCTTTTAAAGGTCATCACACAATTTTCTAAATCTGACTGGAGGAAGATCTTCATTATTTCCTTTCCCCATGGTTTTGCGTATTGTAGACGCAACAGTAATACTCAGATAAAAAAGAAATTGACTTACACAGAGTTAATAACAAGATTCCAAATACAGCCTTCAAAAGGAGGAATGTTTCTGAGTGGAGAAGGTTGGAATTCCAGTGGAGCGCCCCCAATGAAAAGCTTTTTAACTTCAATGGGCTGTTCAACCGATAGATTTTGCATCTGCCTCCTGTCTTCATCCACTTGAACAGTAAAGATGCTGATAAAACATTTTAAACAAACAAGTATAGATGATAATGTCCAATACACTGGAAATCATATTCTTTCCTGCCACTCCTCACCCCTCCCTCTTGTAGTTTTTAAGTGAATCAATATTTGGTGATTAGGAATTCTACACTTACACAAACAATAACAGTTTCTCTGGAGCTTGTCTGTCTGCCTCCCTCGTTAACTCTCCCTGAGAACTTACTGAAATGAGGCAATGGTGTAGTTGCAACATTAGTCTCTGGTGGTGTTGACAACAGTGGCCTGCAGTCCAAAACATGACAGTGGAGAGCAGAGGCTTCTGCACTGCATAGTAATGTCTAATCGTATAAGGCTCAGTGGGTTTAGCACAGCATGGGGTCACATTTTGTTTGGCTCTTTATTTCTTGGTTTGTGCTAGCTATTATCTTCTTGCTAGGGGACAAACTGTACTCCTGAGAGCTTAGATTGCAGGAATCAATGGCATACACAGGACATTGTATAAGGAATATAGCTACTGGTTTTGAATAGAAGAGGCAAGCAAGAACACCAGTGTAATTGTCCCTTGCAATGGTTTTCCTTAGTGACTGTTTCATTACTTTCCCTAATTTGTTTATGAGAGATAACTCACACACTACTAATTGAGAACCTCATGCTACTTATTCACAACAATCCTTGGGTCCTAGGGCAAAGAATCAAAAGGAGACAGTTTTGATGAGGAAGATGACCAAAGGCATTTTCTCTTTTGTTTCAGAAACTGGTTTTGAGTTTCAGTCCCCAAATTTAGCCTGGGTGCTGTTAGTCATGAGCATTAGTCACCAGCCCCAGGATCATCAATGGATTTCTGAAAATTCACTTTATATCTGGGGAGAAAACCAAAGTACTTAGGTGGAAAAGTCTGTCCTAAAATGCCATCTTACTTGATTTCCAAAAGGAGAAAAAAAAACACATCTAACTAGAAACAATAAAACAGGGCACAGATACCGTGAAATGGCACTGAGCAATCTGTCCACTTTGGGACAATTGAAATGTTAGAAAATGGGCAAAAATCCCTGATTTTGCTGTGGTTCAAGATGTCATTGTTCAGAGGTGTGGAGGCGATTGGTTGGATTTCATTTCAAAGGGAAAATAAGAGGAAATGGCATATTGTTATTTCGTGTCTCTGGAAGAGCATATTGGGAAAAAATTAAGAGGTTAAACCTCATTGTTAAAGATGTTTGTGGTTATATGAGACATTTAGAAAACCACTTACTTCTGGGTAAGTGACTCACTGAGAAGTCCCTTCCCCCACATTATTTTTTTTTCTTTTGCCAAAAGCAACCTTCTTTCTAACATAATAGAGCAGTGAGGGTGTATCTTAAGGGTTTTAGTGAGGGATTTAAGTAACCATTAAAGATTGTCCAAGGAGAGCAGATCTCTGCTTTTTATGATTAGAGTTTTTAAAGAGCCCGAGGCTCCCCTCCTTCTTAAATAGACTCTAGTCTGATACTGCTCCAATGATCGAATGCTACTGGTCCTTTCTTACTAGATCATAGAATGGAAATGGAGAATAAACATGAGCTCTCAGAAGGAACAGACTGGAATTAAGTATTAGTGTGGAAACTTACTAGTTGTGTGATTTTGGGTGAGTTATTTCATCTTGCTCAGTCCCATTTCATTTATTTATAAAATGAGGATAAAATACCTAGAATGAGTCCTCATTTAACATTGTTGATAGGTTCTTGGAAACTGCTACTTTAAGAAAAATCACATACAATGAAACCAGATCCTACAATAATGCACCTTCTTTCAAAACTGCCCAGGATTTCCTTTTTCTCAATATTACAACAAAATGATGTTGAGTAAGATGATATTATTCAAGGATCTACTGTACTTCAAACATTGGAAAACATTAACTAAGGGATTGCACTAAGCTACATTACTTAAATAAGGGCATTGTTAGAGGACTACAGCTAAACCTTGTGTTTTTCATATGGAGCATTAAATCTAGATTGTTTAGTTCTTTTGTAGTGAGGGACACTACCAACATATTTATTATGATTCTGCTATAAGCACCTATTTAACAGTCCTATGTGCAAAAAACACCATAATAAAATGATCTTATTATTAATATTGGGACAGATCACCTGTGCTTTCTTATAATTTCAATGGTCAACTCTTAGAACCTCATTATTAAATATTTTATTACTTACATTCTGTTTCTTGTTTGTAATAATGGTCTAAGATTTTTTTTTTCAAACTACCACCAATGGGACTGTATATGTGGGAGAAGCTACTAGGAGAAGTAAATGCCCTGATGTTTGTCATTTTCATAGAAAATAAAATCTGAAATTCTTTGTTTCAGCATATTTTGCATGGTAAGAAAGATATATTTTGATTGCAGTGTCTAAATCATGAAGCCATTCAGGAGACCCCAAATTATTCCTGAAATATCTAATCCAACTTCCTGGTCTTTAGCTAATTCTGTAAATGTGTGAAACTTTTTCTTAGAGGAGAGAATCTGCTTAAGAATCAACTCTGGGTTCTTAGGGTTTAGTGGTTTTGTCTAATTAGAACTACAACCACTTAGGTGGACTCCAGAAGAATCAGAGGGCAAAGAAAATAATGAAGGCAGGGGTCCTGGAAAATCATAGAATTAGATATCAAAGTGACTCAAGCGAGATTTTTATAGAGGAAGTGGTAGAAAAGGAGAATTAAGGAGGGATAAGGAGAGCAGGGGTGACAAAAGAAGGGCAAGAGCAAACTTAAAAATTGGGCCCCTCAATTTGGCAAAAACCCAAAGTGTTTTTGAGGCATACTAAAATTACCACCTTATTCAGGGTTTTAGAAACAATGTTCATTGACATTAGTGGTCGAAAGACGTTGGGAGAAGGCAATCATTTCCATCTAGTAAATGAATATCATAATTAAGATGAAGATATCTTTGACATCTCAAAGAAAAGCAGAATATGTGGCTGATGGGCACAGATGGAGGTGGTAAAACCTTATACCCCTGGCTTCAAATCCTGACTGGTATTTACCAGCTATGTGATTATGGACAGGTTAGTTGCCATTTCCTGTGATGAAGGGTTATTAATACAGAACACACACAGATGTGTAGAGCAATTAAAGGATATAATCCTTGTCTAGTGTTTGACCCAGAGCATATTATAGAATAAGTGTATGACTTATTCTTTAAAAATGTTTCTATGAGAAGCTCTTAGTGTCATTTGCTCTCTCTGATCAATCAGTTAATCACTTGTTTAAAGAATAGGTGACTATTTATTGACCTTAAAGTGCTGAACGAGACATTATTGTAACAAATGTGTTCTTTCTTTGCCACATAGTTCAGTGACTACACACTAATATGTCCCATATATTATCCTTCAATTAACAGTGAGCGGCAAACTGTTTGTTTATACGGCCAATTAACTGAATGACCAGTTTTCAGTGATGTAGTATAAACTAAGCTTAATCAAATAAAGGTTGGATTGATGGCCAACAGCTGTGAATTTGGCATAATAGAATGCCTTTCTTGGAGAAACACCTGTTAAAAGGACACCTTAGTACAATATCATAACACACTTGGGAACATCAGAATCTTTTCTCTACAAAATATATTTTGGATGATTTTGGTCAACTATATTTCTCAAATAGATGTTTGCTTATTGAAAGTCTTTAAATTTTAAAGATTAAAAATCCTTCCCACATTGAGGAGGATTAAATATTGACAAAGGACTTAGAAACTGGTCTAAAAGATACGTAAAATCCAGAGCATCCCCTAAGAGTCAAATGAGAAATTCAGTTGTCATTTCTCAAAGACCATGACTACAATATCTGGCTATTTAGTTTTCAGTTTGTCCAATTTGATTCTTCATTTGTCTTGATCATGGTTTCTAAACATCTCAGTTAGATACTGGGCAAGAATACTTAGTATTAATTCAGCCCACAATTAATGCTTTATGTAATAAAAAAAATGAGCCAAAGAAAGCTTTATCATTTACGTAGAAGATAAGAAATTATCATTACTTGTCTGTTATGCATACAAGGATAATTAGAAAATGTAGGTCTTTAACTACAGAATAGCATCTATTTGCACATTTACACTTGCTGTATTTAAATGTATTCTTTTTTTTAAGTTTCATTAAATTTGATTTCCAGTTATTTTCAATGTCCTCAGTATAATAAATAGATTGCTGGTTTTGAAGATCTAAAGTTTCTGGGCTTCCGTTTTCCTTTTTCTTAATTGTCCTAAACCAATTACCTCTCTGAGTTGTCATACAATATTTTGATGAAAAATACGGATGATTTTCTGAATAGAGTAGGTTTAAAATACGCTACATTCTGAAGAAACAAGAAATCAATTTATGTTACACTGTTATGCTATTACAGTCAATTTCCTGGCTCAGGATTGGGAAGCAAGTGAACTCAAGGATCTGGAGGGAGGCTGCCTCTTGCTCAACTTTGTTCCCTTAAGAAAATGCTCTGCAGGGACCATGAACACCTGGGAGGGGGCGGGGAAGGTGTGCACACAGCAGTTGTCAGTAGGTCCTCGCTGCTGCCACACTTCTGTATCTGTGACAGGTTTCTAAGCAGCTGCCATAACTGCTTTGGAGCCGGAACGAAATAGCAACAGCCAAAGGCTGCTGGCTCCGGCTGAGCTATTCTGTGCCTTTCACTATGTGCATATCTTATTTGAGAAGAGAATATCTGAGAGGTGTGGAGAGAGGGATTTTTCTTATCTATAGTTTCAGAAGATGCATTTGGTTTTTCCAAAACTGAAGAGAACTGCACATAATAAAAATGTTAAAGAGCAGAACTCCTAAAGAGGTAGACGGGGTTCCTGAAGTATGAAATGTAACAAAGAAATTAAGCTTCTTGATAGTTTTATAAAATACATTGTGTGTCCAGTCACATAAAGGCTGTCAGAGACTAATGGCAGCAAAGGAAGTTCATGTTACTTAATAAAAGCAAGTCCTCTAAGGTTATTGTTACCCTCTAGTTCTCTCCACATGAACAGAATGTTCCCTCCCATCGTGAAACAGACTCTGCTCTGGTTTGATGACAATTTTCCTCATTGTTCTTGCCCCTGTGGAGAGATGCACTTCCAGGCGGCCCTTGTTCAGGAATATCGCGTAATATGCCTGCAAAAGCAAATGGTGGTTGAGGATTAATGAGGACTCTCATTTAAGACTTCGAGTTTGGGGTTCTCTGACAAAACTGCAGATTCATCCATTTTGAGATCTTACCTGGGAAGTCAAGACTCACTAATTTCTCAAAAGGAGTATTTAAAGCAGCTGGAAATATCTCTTAAATTATCACTTTTTTGCTTGTCAGATGACGTGGAAAGTGGATGTAGTGATATGGCAGTCAGTCTCTGCAAAGCAAATGTGTGATGCCAAAAATAACAGCTGTGCTTGTGTGGGGCTCTACCTCACAAAGGCCCTCAGGAAACAAAGGGTGTCGACAAATCTCTCTCCATTATATTCACAAATGGACAGCGAGCTTCTGGAAGTCGGGCCTGACTCTCAACCTTGTGGCATTTTGAGTGTTTAGATTTCAATTTGTTCTCTGAGCTGGAGGAATAGATTGCTATCACCAACACATAACTTGTCTCCCACATTTAGAAAGAAGGAAGACAGTTTTGCATCCACAAACATGCCTGCTTTCTTCGTGTTACTGTTACTATAGCAACTAGTATGGGTTTGAGATCAGATTATGAACCCCAGGGAACTTGGAGGCAGTCTGTCTCCCCAAAGCTGAGACCATGTTTGTGCCCTCTTCCTGTGGACCAAGGAAGGGGATCCCGGACAACTGCATCATCAGGATCATTTGATCCTCCAGGAGTCACCTATGGTGGTGAAGACAGTTTCAATCACAATGTCTCCAATAATTCACTAAATTGTCTATGAAGCAGCAAGTCCAACATGAAACGGCTGGAGGATCGGGATGAATATTCGCCATCCATTAAAGGGACAGTATCAAACAACTCAATTAAAAATTTCTTAGCTGAATGATTGTGTGATAGTTCAAACCCCTTTACAGAACATAATCCAAATAATTCTATAGGTATCAAAATAGTTCACTTTAGAAAATAAAATGGTGCCTCCCTGGTGGCCTAGGAGTTAAATCTCAGTACTATCACCACCGTGGCCTGAATTCCATCCCCAGCCAGGGAGCTAACCCACATGGAACAGCAGATCTTTCCTGTCTCACCCACTGTTCCCCTCAGCAGAATATGTCAGTAAATCTGCCTCTTCTGCTTCCCATCCTGTCTCTGGTGAATCCTCTTAGCCCCCTGCACCTCTGGCCTATACCCCAGTTCTTGTAGGAATAAATAAATAAAAATAAATCTTAAAAAAATAAATAATAAAATACAGCAAGTTGATCAGCATTGATTCTACAACAGACACAAATTTTTTAATATTGTTTCTTCTCTCAGACAGCATTTACTGTGAGATTTTAAAAACTAGACATTCATTACCATGAAAATGTTGAAACATTGAGTTGTTATTTCTAATTTGTATTATGGTACTTTGTTTCTTATTGTAATTGTTTTAATAGGAACATGTTCTGTTTCAAGAACTATTCTGAAAGATGGTGAATCAAATCCATATATTTAGTTCTGATGAGGAGAAATTTAATGCCAACAGCTCAGTTATTTGACAGTAACTTAGGAAACAAATATCCTTTACTAGACCTCTATTTCAGATTTTGATGATTGATTTGTTCATATTACAACATGCTTTATCATTTGTGACAGTGAAAAAAGAAATTTTACTTGTCAGGATTAAGAGATAATTTATATATGAGATAATTTATATTTATTCAGTGCTTAACAGGTGCAGTAAGAAATGATATAAAAATAATACCCTTTCTCTACAAAACATTTTTATTATGATTGCTTTATATGGTCATCACAACATAAGGGGTATACATGTAAATGATTATACTATGTTCAAATTCATAGAATTACATAATGACCTTAAAACTACCACCCTATTTAAGAGAAAATACCACTGATTCTCTGATGGGCTTTTTGCCATTCTTAACCCCCATCTTTCCCATCTCAAAGGTAACCACAAATCTGAATTTTATGTTTATAATTCTCTTGCCTTTTCAATACTGTTTTTGAAAATTCACATATACACCCATAAACAATATATTGTATTACTTATATTTATACAATATTTAGTATTACTTATATTATTAATCCATAAAATGGCATCATACAGAATGTAGCAATTTTTTAAATTTCTGTTCAGCTTCTAATATTCATTCATTCATGATACGTTTAATTATGTCTTCCTTTTTTACTACTACCTAATAGTCCAACATGCAAAAATGCCAATTTATCTGTTTTCCAGTTAATGAACATTTTAGTTTTGTCTAGTATTCCTACCAACATAAAGAAGCATGCTATAAACATTTTTGTATATGTCTCATTTTGCATATGTGCAAATGTCTGGGGCTATCCCTAGGAGTGGAATTGCTGCCTGGTGGAGTATGCCCATGTTCTACTTCACAAGATCATTTTCCAAAATAACTGTAACAATCTACTCCTTTCGCCAGTGAATACAGGTTGCCTTTGTTCCACATCTTAACAATCATAAACAATGCAAACTAGTTTACAAGGATATACGTATAATTCAGGACATATTTGTAAAGCATTCCATTCTTTGGCTATGGCATACTAGGTAATTTCTATGAGCTTTTGCACTAACGATGAAAAACTAGACTAAATGGAAAAATACACATTTTTAAATATTGCTGAAAGTACTGGAGGAATATTATGTCAGTAAAGACTTATGGTGTCTAGATCTGGGCAACTAAGAGACAGCATTTCACAGACGAAATGACTATAAGGCATGAGAATTGATGTTCATAACCTTAAAAGCAGACATTGTGTCAGCAAGTCATGAGTGACACTGGACATGGGATACTGTCTATGTCTTGGTTGTGCTCTGTTTGCCTTTTATCAGCTCAGTCCATTCTCTGTACTTCTCTGTATATAGAGGCTGAATCATGGTGGCTAAAGAAACTGAAATTGATTCTACAAGGAATTTAAGTTTATTTTTCTTAAGATTTATTTATTTATGCAAATAAGAGCTGGGGTATAGGCTAGAGGCATGGGGGTGCTGAGAGGATTCATCAGAGACAGAATGGGGAACAGAATAGGAGGACTGACTGAAATACATTGCTGAGGGGAGCAGCGAGCAAGAATAAGAGAGGTCTGCTGTGCCATGTGGGTTAGCTCCCTGGCCGGGCATTGAATTCATGTAGTAGTGGCTACTGAGAGCTTCATAGTGCTTAGACTTAAACCCTTGTGCCACCAGGAAAGCCCAGGAATTTAAGTTTAAATTTAAGGAATCCTAACAATATTTATCTGATAAGGAATTGGATTTAGAGACGAGAAAATTAATTAACTTGAATAGATTTTAAGCTTTCTCTCTTTATACATGCAAATGCTAAACCTCTATGAAGTATTAGTACAAATACAAGTCTGACTACATCTGGAATTCACCATCAGGAAAATTCTAGTGGACAAAATTGTCCTTGAGAAGACAGCGTGAGAGATATAAGAGATCAGAATGAACATGGGGTGGTCATTATTGATTAGCTGAGATGGTAGTGGAAATAAATAATGCAAATCTATAAATATTAAAGCAGCTAGTCTCCTTATAAAATAATCGTTTGGTATGAGCATTAGGGAAAGCGCATTACTAGCTAGATATGAGGGTACCTGTCCAGTTTGTCTTCTTTTTCGCCTCGGCGGTATTGGTGTCCCTCCACTTCCCAAGAGAATAATCCCAGACTCATTTTTGGTGCTGAAGGACAGGTTGATTTCTGTTCCTACATCAATGGGCACAGGGGGGAGCTCCACATAACCAGGCTTGGGGAAGCTAACTGTGTAAACATTCTGTGGGTACAAGGAATGAGGAGAAGCAATTAGAAATGAACTTTTAAATTAATTTTTCCATTCTACTCACCCTCCTCAATGCAATGGATGTTAGTATGAAGTGTATTGTAGTTTTAGAACAGTCATATAGAAAACCCAAGAGAAACACTAGAGGCACTATTTCCAGCTATAACCTTGAATCTTTTGAGCAGTTTGCTGTAAAATAAAAATTCTGACCCTGATTTATTCTAGCACTTTTAATTTAAAATATAGAGATTATCACTTATAGATAACATTTTCTTTTGGTTTTAATCTGTTTTGCCAATCTCCTTTGAAAACGCTCTCATTAATCCTTCAAATATCCTCTATCAACTAATTGTTTGTTTTATAGATGAACACGATCATAGGCTAGGTCTTCATTCTTCCTCTGAGATAAGCCAAGGTAAAGGTGTTTGTTGCTATCAAATATATGATTTCACTTGAGAAGACTTTTTTTGATCAGATAAAACTGAAATTTTAAAACTATATAAATCAAATATTTCTTAGTCCAATTTTCCTTTTAATAGAAACTAATAACCTTGTTCTTACTGACAATAAAATTTAAGCAATACCATTTTAGATAGTAACATACTGCAAAGGGGAGACATCAAAATCAACTCCCATTCCAGAACTGTGCAGAAGCATATAGCTTTTTATAATTCATTAATTCATTCATTCATGTATTCATGCATGCATTAATTTTATCTTTCACAACCTTACCCTCTTCTTGTCTCTTCTTCACTGTATTTAGACTGAATTGAAATAAGTATGTTCATTTGTAACTATCATTTTACTCTCTGTGTGGGGGATAGTAAACACTTTTCATGGCAGGAGAAAGTCCATTATACTAATGTACTAGAGTTTATTTAAGCAGGCTCAGGTACTTGGGTCTTTACAGTGACTAAAATGTTCCTTTAAGTCTTGGATTTTGCTGGAGTAAAAGCAAGAATTTCTTTAATGCAGGTTATCTTCCTCCACAGTGTTTTAGGTCCAATTAAGTGACCTAAATGTTGTAAATATATAATTTATTTAATATCCCAATTTTCAAATCATTGAGTTTTGGATAATTCAGATAAAACTACTGTGCAGCTTTTCAATGTTTATATGCATCAAATTTCTATCTTGTATTTTAGTTGTAAAATAATTCTTGGTGACTGAAAAATTCCTTTCCAGAATTAGCATCTTTATGTATATAGGTTATGCATTTTCTGGACCATTTTCCATACTCATGTAATAGCTTTTGCATGTGGATGAGAGTTAGGTTTTATAAGATTAAAACTTTCAGTAAAACTTGAAGAAACCAGTATGGATCCCTAGAGTTTCAATTCTGTATGGTATTTCCTTTTATCCTTATTCTCCAGCATTTCCAGATGTGTATCTATAGTTAATTTCAAATTAGAGCCTGTAACTAAATACAATGAAGACAGTGGATATTTTGTTCCAGTGTTTAAACATCATGGCTCAGTGGTGAATTCACTTTTCTTTTTTCTTCATTCTCCCTTTTTTGCCTGATACTGTAGTGATGCCTTCAGTTTTAGTTGGAGGAAGAGGCTACAATGAACAGTTGTGTTATTTGGGGGTGTTAAGAAATTATGACATTTAACATTTACTTTTTAAAAATATTCTCAGAACTTTAGAATTCTCATAAATTCTTACTAATATTCACTGATGACAACTGATGCTTGCTTGCAGATATTTTAAGAGAAGACAGCTGTGACTGGGTTTCTCTCTCCTGTTGATCAGACCCTATTCACACTTAGCAGACATGTCAGGTAGAATCATGGGGCTGCTGGGCTGCTTTGGCAACAAAAATACTCTGCAGATACCTGATAGCAGTGGACTTTGCAGTCACATCAAAAGCAAGTCTTTGTAGGTGGTTCTCAATTTAGGTCTTGTTGAAAGAAAGAGGCCTGATGTCCCAACTGTAGACAAGATGCTATGCACGAATGATTATGGTATAAACTTTCAAGATTTGTATAAGTTCCTAATATATTCTAGAAAAATCTTAACACTACTAACAAAGGTCTAAATAACACATAGAGATAAAACAAATCTAAAATAGGTGATGCAAATATAGAAAGGGAAAAAGTAGTGTTTAAAAGAGAAAACTAGAGAGAAACTAATACTGATACATGCTATGAAGCGTTATCCATGTGGAAAATTGATTCACAATTTTGTGTCTTTATAATACTATTTCCTGAATTTAGTCAATCACTGTAATTTATAGGAGTGATTCAATCTTGCTTTATTACTTATGCATAAATAAGACTAGAATGAGTGAGAATTTAAAATATATTAACGAGGGGACAGTCCCTGTAAGAGCACCCAAACCAAATAAGCAAAACCTGATGTGAATATATTTAGGAAGCCAGGAAAAACAGACCAACCTCCAGGGAGCATCCCTTGGTGACACCAACATAATCAGGGCTACTGAGTACATTGTATGGTGTTCTTGAAATTTCAATATCTTTAAGACAACCAGAATATTTCTTCAAATTTACTTCTGGCCTGTTGAAAAGTTAAATGGAAAATAAGAGCAACATCATTAGGATAATGACAGTGGATGGTCTGATTTCTGGAAGCAAGCTGTACAGAGAAAACTAGACACAGCAGACACATCTCGCAAGCTGCTCACAGCTATGGATCTAGCAGACTCTGTGTCCATATCTATTGAAGAGATGAAGAGGGTGTTAAGCCATTCAGAAGAAGCAATTAAAAAAAAATCTCACTCACAGCACTTAAATACAAGGGATAGGAATTCACTGACTTAAGTGCTTTATACATTTGATGAATGTCTTTTTTTTTTCGCGGAAGAGCAAACAATTGTGTAGATAATATAAACATCTAGATAGCAGAAAAGGTAAATAAATTCTTTCCCAGGATTTAGGGGAAAATCTCTAAACATTTATTTTGAAAAGAAAATACTTCTGTCATTGAAATTTTTATTTTTTGAAAGGGGGGTTAGCTGAAGAATAAAGTAATATACTTTTCCTTGCAGCTTTTAACTGACAGAAGACATAAGAAACATTCTTTTGGGTTACATAGCCTAAAAAAGATATTTTAAAATTGGGTTTACAGATGGATCCCTCAGTCCTTATACTATTTTGAGCAATAATAAAACAAAGCAACTGATGGCCAGAACATATATTGAATTTTTTCAATAATATTGAAAATGATTTCTATACCCAAATGATATTTGACTGTTTACTTTAACACATTCATAAAAAGGGACAGATAAGCTAGCACACAGTTGGTGCTCAATAAACATTAGCTAGCAGCCAGTGAGGATGATAATTCTTTAGTCTAGAGAAATGCTAGTCAGAGGAACTTTCTGTGATGGTGCAAATACTCAGTTCTTTCAAATAGGTAGTTATGAGCTACAGGTGGCTAATGCCACTTGAAATGTAACTTGTGCCAATGAAAAGTGGAATATTTGTTATTTAATTGCATTTAATTTCAAGTTAATAGTTACCATGGCTAGTGATTACCATATCAGCAGTATAGGGTTATAGGGATAGAAAAAGTAATATGTTTTTTGGTACTAATGAGTATTTGTAAAAGCTGTCCAATCGGGACCAAAACATTATGCTTATTAAGGCAACGACTAATTCTCTCCTCATTGTCCTAGGATGCCAGGCTTCTTTCTTGTCTTAATAAAAAGCATGTGACATGAGGAAAAACAGATGGGGAATAAATCAGACTCTGGCGGTGTGTATCAGGTGATTTCTGTCTTGCCAGGTATTTGTTTTTCTCTCTCTCTGGAACAGCTTTATTATTATTATTATTATTATTATTATTAGCTCATTTTCCTTTGCTTCTAAGGTCTCCTTCTCCTGTTCAGTCAGATGGTTATTTTGAAGAACATGCCCACTACAGGGTGAGCATCTCGCTTATAGTCTTCATATACAAAACAAAGGAAATGAGTGAATTTCGTCTGCAAGGTTCACTGGCTTCCACAATTTCCTTTAGAGGAAAAATGGTTTATTGTGGTTTCTTCAGGAGTCTTATAATAAAGTCAACCACTTCTTCAAGTTATATAGTTGATTGTTTCATGCAAACACAAACAGCATTTCAAAATGCAATGATTTAGTAAGATCAATGTTATGAAAATCACAAGGGACAAATAATCACACATGGTGATCAGACTCCTAATGGCAACCACAGGTCTTTGTTTCCTCTTTTGCCTCAAAGGCAAAAGTACAGAACTACATCGTGTCCTACGCGAGTTTTACTAGCATATATTTCCACTGAAAGTCAGTCTTTGTCTTTTAGCCATCTAAGCAAATAACACAAATGATCTCATAACTTCATTGTGATAAAACAACTGGGGTTATGTTTTTCACACTTTCATTTGTATATACTTTAGTTTTTGGAAATCAAAGTCTAGCCTTTGCTTTACATTTTACTTGGATCAGTTCGGGTTCATCATCTCCCTTCCAGAAATTGGAACAGTTAGGCTCTGAAATACCCAAACATGAGGCCTTAGCTCTAGTCAGAGTGCACCAGCCCTGCGCATCTCTGGGGTTCCATCAGCCACTTACAGAGGCTGGCTGCTCACAGTTTTCATGCTAATGCTTGTCTGCAAATAGGATTTTAAAGCTCCTGAGCACCTGTGGGAACTGTCCGCAAACTTCTTCACTGTTAAAGCAAACACTTGTTTTAATATGGTATTTCCTGAGATTCCTTTTATCTGAACCCATAGCTAATTCTAAATAAACACAGCAATAAATAAGCAGCTTTGCCAAGAGGTGCAAGGGCTGTGTCAACATTTGCATATTTGCAGTCTTGCAAAAAGCAACAAGGCAGTGGCAAGCATTTGGAAGCACAGGTTGATTGTTTAGTGGCCAGCAGGATGTGATGGAGACCAGAGTCCAGGGTTCAATCCAAGAGCCCACTCTCTCTGTTCCCCAGAACTAGATTGTGCTGATAAACCTGACCAGCTGCCCTTCGAATGTGCTACTGGGTGTGCACCCCAGGGGGCACTATGCCCAGGATGTTGAACAAATGAGCAGAGCAATCTGTTATCACTGTTGGTGAAAAAACTCAAATTGTAGCCCAACTGATGGCGGGTAAGCAGCAGCAGCTTTGTAAGCAAGGGCAGCAAGAGAACTATCTAGAATGCACTGCTTGCTCATGAAAGGTACTATGAATAAAGCTGCCGGGTGTTGCTCTGCTAATGCAGCTCTGCTTCATCTAAAAGCTGCATTTACCCAACCCATGCACTTAAAGAAGGCATGCATAAGTTTAAATTTTACCTTGCTTTCATACTAGGTCAAAGGGAAGAGAAAAAAAAACAAAAAACAAAACAAAAATTTACTTATCATTGCATTTCCATTTAGTAAAACATTAAGCTGTAATATAAATCTCTGGAAAAACTTCTCACAGGAATCTTCAAAGAAAGGTATGTAAAGAGCTGTCATAAAAAAAAAAAAACCAGACATGCTCTTGACATAGTGAACATATAACCTAAAGATGACCACTTCCTATATGATTCTATCAGGACATTTTCCTTTTGAAATATGAACCACAGTTACTAATTTTTATCTATCTTTTGAATGGCAACTATACAAATTCAGGAGTAGCTTACAAATATTTCCCCTCAAAGAGTTTGAACTTAACAATATATGTAAAAGTAATTTACGTTTAACACTTTTTTTTTTTGGATTTTCTCATGTTAAGACTCTGTGGGAAAATAACAGCTACCTATAAATGCATGGTTCTCAATCAGTCACAAATATGTCTAAGAATTTGTTTTTTATTTTAATTAATTAATATATATTTTACATCATTGTTAATTTTTGTACTATGTTTGCTTTCTCCTCTCAGGTGTAGTCCCTGTAAAACTCCCACCACCAATTCACCTGTGCACCATTACCATAGACCTTCGTGCTCTTCCTGTCCCTATTTTGCTCCCTCTCCCTCCTCCACCCCTGCAGAATGTCTTTGATTTATAGTTGCCTGTTATGATTTTTTATTTGTTATTGTTATTATTATTTTTTTCTGATCTCTTATTTGGTTTCCCTATTCCTCTATAAGTAAGGACATCCAATATTTTCCTTTTTCCTTCTGACTTATTTCACTGAGCATAATCCCTTCTTTGAAATACTGTGTCACACCATAGAAATGTTAGAATCCTTAAATGTTATACTATGAAAGCAAAAGAACCTTAGAGATGAAGATTTATAAGGTAGATGATATGAAAGCTAATACTTGAACCCATCTTAGTGAAGTTAACATACATATTTTTGTAGATAAATTCTAAAATATATTTAAGTTAATTAAAACCAAGTCAACATTAGAATAAATGATACATGTGGATAGCCTTATGTTATCTATATTTAATTCAGTCATAGAGAATTTAGGTTGTGATCTTGCAAAGTAGACACTAAACTTGAACAACTGATGGATCCCTAATGTTTATACAGTATCTGACACTCAATGAGTGTTCAACACACACTTATTGAGTAATACCTATATTATTATTCAAATGCATCTGGCTTACAATGATTTTTCCTGACAGGATACATTAAATCTATATTCCTAACACAAATACATTTTCATGTAGATGAATGCAGAACCAGTTTATTTGCCTTATGAAGCATATCAACTTAAGCCCTTTAAAGAACATAATCAGACAATAGCTTGGCCTATGAGCTTAGATACAGGAAGAATAATAGATTTTAGGTTGCATATTAGCTGTCATAAAATGAGACTGAAGTTTTATTCTTTATTTTGAGAAATATGGAAATAATGGATCACCATACTTTTCAAGTGTTCTGAGATCCCGCCAATCATATTGTGTCTTTTTATAGTAGAGTCATCCAGAATGGCCTTTTATATCCATTAAAAAGTAACAAACTAGTTACCAGTCAAACAAAACATAAATTAAAAACATGGTAGTCTGCATTTATGTAAACCTTTGTTATTTAACCAAATCCATTTATACCAATCTAATAAAATTCAATTAACATTTGTTGAGCACCAAGTACTCAATACATTTTATTTCTTATAAGATATTTTATAATAAAGCAATTAATTAATTAAATGCTATCAGAAATATTTTCTGATATGTTTTTATTTGTTGAAGTATTTGAACTATATGTTAAACATACGTTCCCATCCTACTATCTAAAAAACACATGTGAAATTAAAAAAATATCGGCATGGTCATAAAAAATAAATGATACACCTTTAGTATTAGGCATAGGGGAAATCTGCAATACACCATTATCATACTAATACTTAGCAATAAAATAAGCTGTACTCAGGTATCCTGGAATACTAACTAATTTTTAGAACACTAGGCAATGTCAGTGTTTCATTATCTCCAGTGAATGTGCAAGGAGAACAGCAATTACAAGATTCCACATTCAGTGTTAGTTTCCACCTTTAATTACTTTCATAACTCTTTTCACCGGGTTAATATAAGAAACAGTGATTCCCATCTATCTCTTCAACAAAGATGTCAAATTAATCCTTTGGTTTCTAAATTCTGGTGTTGTTCTAACATGCAACATTATTTTTTTTCGATTAGACCTTCCTGCAACTAAAGGTTATATGACATTCCTGTTGTAATTAAATTTCAGGACTCTAGTGAGCATAGTGGCCATTTAATTAAAACTTAATCCTTGCTCTAAATATACACTAAATTACCTCAAGTTTCTCAGTGTTGGCAGACCACCAAAATATATTTTGTCATCTGCTTTCAGATCAAGTCCAAAGTTGTTTCCAGAAGATGACGTTACTATGTTCTCCTCTTGGTTTGTGTCTATGTCAACAATGGATATATTGGCTGCAAATTTGATAGAAAAGTTAACATTTTATTTGAGCAATGCCAATCATCTCTATATCATCACTGTTACTTTACAATATATTTACTTTAATTCTTAAATTAACATTGACTTTCTCAAGCACCTGTACTATATACAACTATTTAATAAATGTAGAAACAGCAATAACAAAAATAAAATATATCATTCAACTACCCACAAGGAGAGCATGAAATAACAGCCTAAATATCAATGAAGACAAACCAATGGAAAGAGAGAAGTTTAGATATAAAGTACCATTTGGCATAACTTTCCTTAATATAAAAAAAGTACTTAGAAAATAAAGATAATTAACTAATGCTAACATAAATATATAATTATGAATTAAATTACTAATTAGAAATCTATTGAATCCATGGTTCCTTTTGTACATTTCAATAGCCACAGAAATATTTGGGCTTAGGTTTACCCTCAAAGAGATGTGTATGGGATGGTTGTACATGGATATGGAGAGATGGGAATGTTTGGTCCTGCAAGATGATGGGATTCATGTCCTTTGTAAATTACATGTTTATTATAGACCGTGGTTGCTGAGTGTTATGAAAGAGGAACAGTCCTCATGATTTACTACTTTTTTCCTCAGGTCTCTAAAGGTATTTATAATATGAGGAGGATAAGAACTAAGAAGTAGGAAGGAAAATAAAAAGAAGAGAGGTACTTCTCTGTTTAAACTGCTTTCTCCAGAAAGCAGATGGGAACTCCTTCACTAATTGATTCCCCACACCCCTTCATTCTTAAGAGCCACTCTAGACTCTGAATTATTTGCTTTCTTACGTTATTTTCTTAGACCCAGTCTTTAACTGCTTCATATATTTTGGATCCTTAAAGTATATGGGGGTATCTGTTTATTAACATAACAGACTGGCCTCTAAATCTTTGACTGATAGAGGACATGAATCAGCTAGAGTCTGAAATGGATATCTGAACCAACTGATTATAAGATTCTAAGTATCTGTTCTTTGAATGCTAGTCTCCTGGATGTTTCTGAGTCAAATAAATGACAGAAAAATAAAAAAAATCAAAAGTCAAAACCAAAATGGCCAATAATTAACAGTTCATATTACTAATTACCCTAAATGTGAGTGGTATAAATTCTCCATTAAAAAGAAATGCAGGCTAACAAAATGGATGGACCTCGAGGTGATTATGTTGCGTGAAATCAGTCAAAAAGTGAAACATTTTTTATGTGTTTTCACATGTCTGTTAAATATAAATACCTAAAAAACAATTATATGCAAATAGGAGAAGGAATACAACTTGATCTAGGCAAAAAGAAGACAATGGTTATGAACGCCTGGAGGGGCTAGGGGAGGGGGGCACATGGGGTATGGGCATGGTTGGATTAGTGGAGGAAAAAAATTACAGAAAGACTACAAAAACAACTAAAACTCCCCTATAAACTCAAATACTTCAAATTTAATCACTTGTTTATTATTCTTTAACACATCACATTTACTTTTATTGGAAAGAGGTATTTTCCAAATTTTTCTGGATTTGAAACACTACTATCTCCTTTCAACTCACTATCTTTTAGCATGGTGTTCTTTGGAAAGCGAAGAGAAATATCAAACTCTAAAATTTCATTGTTATCTGAAGCTCATCCATTCTAAAAGGAAGTGTCTTCAATAACAAACAAATAATTCCCTTACCAAAAATGACCAAAGTAAAATCCATTAATACTACAAATACTCAGAATTTTTAAAAATAAACAACGAAACACCTAAAAAATAAGTATCCTGTTAAAAATATTTGGAAAGTTAAGATTTAAAAATTGAATCTCTTCATATACATTAATGTCATAAATACCTATCTCTTCAACTGCACTAAGTAAAATGAAAAAAAAAAAAAAAATCCCAAACTGCCTTTAAGACTTCTCCATACATATTCCTTTTTATCCAGATCTGCAAAGAAAGATCCAGATGGGGTTTTTGATTGGAACAAGAAAATAGCCTCCTTATACAGGCCTGGTGTGTATTTTAATGGTGTCTGTGGAAATGAGATTCTGCCTCTATCATAGGCAAACCAGGGACTGGAGGTAGTTTTCCTCTTTATCCATGAATGAATATATGCATTTTTAGAAATCATTCTAAGAAAAACTGATTAAAGAGCAGTCACACAATTGAATTGAAACTCACTGGCCAACAAGTTAACTGCAGCAGAGAGACATAAGATGGCACATTTTTACTGATTTACAGGAAGGACTTGATTCTCTCCTTTATGAGTGATAGCAGTGAAATGGTTTCTGCTATGAAATGCTAACAGTTGCTTTTATTTCTTGTTCTATCTCATTCCCTTACAGAATAGCTATCAACAAGATTTCAGAGTTGATGAGTTCAGATATCATTTACATGTAAGCAGGGAAATAGTGGTTTTAGACAGGTTTTAGAATACGTGCTCCATAAGTATCGCATAATCAGTGCCAAGTTGTTTATAAGTGAATTGTTTTTACTTTAGTAATTCTTCTCTCTCTTAAGCCCTTGTGGATGTGGAACATTTCTATTAACGACTGGGGCCCTAATGGGCTCTCAAGGAGGTAGAGAATGCCTCCAGAAGGAGTGGACATGAGTTTCAATGGACAGTTGAGAATAATTCATGTGAAAGAACCAGCTTGGTTACTGAAAAGGAGCAATGACCCAAATAGCTGTAGCCTCATTTGATCCCCTACTCCCTGGATTCTGATCTCGCCAAAATCTGTGGTGACCTCCCTATATCTGAATTCAGTGGCATTTGGGTTTTGATCTTTTCCATACCTAGCTGTATTTGAAACTGAGGACATCTCTTTCTTTCTAGAAAGCTTCCTCTTTTTTGCTCCATAATGCAAATCTCTCCAGTTTCTTACCTTTCCAACATCATTCTCAATTTCCTGTCCTGGGACCTATTTCTTTGAACACTTTCAAAATGCTGATGTTCCCTAACTCCAAGAAACAGTCAGTTTATTCACTCTTTGGTGAAGTGCTAGACAGCTCAGATTTGAGATCTCTGGATAAACTCAAGCTTATATCTACTTATTATTCATGGCCAACTCAGAAATATGTATTCCTGAGTCTCATTTTTGCCTAAATATCCATATTCAACCAGTGAGACACCATCATCTATATATGTTCTCATTATTCTAAACTAAACATTTCATATAAAAATGACTATCATTTTCTCCCAATTCTGCCTCACTCATTTTATTGGGTGACTGACTCATACCAGTATCCAAAACTAGAGCCAACTGGACTTTCTTCTAATCATTCAATATCTAATCATCAACCCTATTAGATTCACCCCTTAGAAACAGTTTTACTTAGGTAAAGTAAACATAGAGTAATTTGCCTATGATTAAAGTACTCAGCTTAACAGCTGTGTACTTTGAGATATGTATACACTCATGAAGTCATCACCACAATCTAGAAAATGAACATACTCATCACTCCAAAAATTTTCTTATGCTTCTTTATCATCCTTCCTATCTTCCCCTAAATATGGTCACTCACAAGTTATATCTATCTGCTTTATGTGACTATAAATTAGTTTGCATTTTCTAGATCTTACATAAATGTAGTCTTTTTCTGCCTTCTTTCACTCAGAATAATTATTTTGATCATTCATTTTGTGCATATAGTTAATAGTTCACTACATTTTATTGCTGAATAGCATTTCATTATGTGGATATACAAAAATTTGTATATCCATTCACCTGTTGATGGATGCTTGAGTTATTTTTGGTTTTTGGTGATTGCAGGAAAAAGTGCTATGGATATTCTGGTCCAAGTCTTTTTTTTTTTTTTATTGTTATTTATGTCTTTTACATTTTGTATTTCCCTTGGGCAGCCCACCACCAATTCACCCGTGATCCATCTCCATGGTCCCCTGTATTCTCCTCTCTTCCATTTTGCGCCCTTATCCTCCTCTCCCCCCCGCCCCCACTGAGTGTCTCTCTCCCACCCAGCCTCCCTATAGTCCTGTTATAAATGAAACCATTTGATATTTTTCTTTTTCTTTCTGGATTATTTCACTGAGTATGATTCCCGCTAATTCCATCCATGTCGCTGCAAATTGCATGTGTTTATCTTCTTTCCATGCTGAATAGTACTCCATTGTGTATATGTACCACATCTTCTGGATCCAATCATCTATTTTTGGACATCTGGGTTGCTTCCATACCTTTGCTATTGTGAATAGTGCTGCAATGAACATACGGGTGCATGTGTCCTTTCGGATTAGTGTTTTTGTGTCCTTTGGGTAAATTCCCAAAAGTGGTATTGCTGGGTTGTATGGGAGCTCCATGTTTAGCAATTTGAGGAATCGCCATACAGCTTTCCATAGTGGTTGGACCACTTCACATTCCCACCAGCAGTGTAGAAGAGTTCCTTTTTCTCCACATCCTTTCCAGCATTTGTTGTTGCCTGTATTTTTAATGTGTGCCATCGTCACAGGTGTGAGGTGGCATCTCATAGGGGTTTTGATTTGCATTTCCTTGATTATAAGTGATGTTGAGCATTTTTTCTTGTATCTGTTGGCCATTTGCTTTTCTTCTTTGGAGAAGTGCCTTTTGAGCTCTTCTGCCCATTTTTTGACTGGGTTGTTGGCTTTGTTTTTGTTGAGTTGTGTGATTCCTTGTAAATTTTTGTTATCAGTCCTTTATCAGATGTATTGTGTGCAAAAATCTTTTCCCAGTTGGTAGGGTGTCTGTTAATTTTGGTTAACGTCTCTTTTGCTGTACAGAAGCTTTTTATTTTGATGTAATCCCATCTGTTTATCTTGTCTTTCACTTCCTTTGCTTTGAGGGATGTGTCTTTCCAGATTTTGCTGAGATGTATGTCGTGTAGAGTTTTGCCTCTATTTTCTTCTATACATTTTATGGTTTCTGGTCTTACATCCCGGTCCTTTATCCATTTTGAGTTGACTTTTGTGCAGGGTATGAGGTAGTAGTCTAGCTTCATTTTTTTGCATGTGGCTGTCCAGTTTTCCCAGCACCATTTATTGAATAGACTGTCCTTGTTCCACTGCATTTTCTTTGCTCCTTTGTCAAAGATTAGTTGTTCATAGATATGTGGCTTTAATTCTGGGTATTCTATTCAGTTCCATTGGTCTTTCTGTCTGTTTTTGTTCCAGTACCA
>PVIJ01013439.1:0-45128 GCA_004024925.1 Scalopus aquaticus
TAGTTTTTTTAATCTTAAGTAGTATTCACTATCGTTAAGGGAATTATGGGAAAGAAGAATTTGTTTTCATTTTTGGAAGCCTTCATTAATTTTATAAACTCCTTATATACTTGCTGCTTTGCTTTATTTACCTACGTGGGCCACTGGTGTCTTTCCTTTTACCTACTAAGGCAATGTTAGATTTTACAAGATATGTCGAAGCCAAGCTTTGTAGAAGTTATGTACTAAATTAAATGTTTCATTGTTTACTTTTAGAGATAAATTATTTGTGTTGGCAGATTTTGTTGCTTTTGCATTCATTATGATTAAGGTGGATACTCCTAGGGAGATAAGGTCATTGACTTTTTGTCTTGATTAGAGAATAAATTGTTTAAAGTTTTGGAGATTCTCGGGGCGGGGGGGGCGGGTATATGTGTGTGTTATAAAGAAAAATGTGCTATATTTTCATTGTTTCAAGGGATTATTTACTGTGTAACATGTTATATGTGCATAAGGTTCTTATGAAATATTCCACTTGCATAAAAATCTGTAAAGGTTACATTGCTTTTGTGCATTTGATATCATTCATAATATAAAATAGATAGGTTGAGTTTTGAGCCCAGTCCTTAAGGACTAAAAAAAAAAAATCTACATTTAATTATTGCTAGTTATTTTAAACCTAGTAACTACTATTCAACAAATGGGGTTACTTTTATGAAGTTGTATGTCACCTTTGATTTACTGCAAAATGAATCATGAAAGTGCAATAAAAGCATACATCTTTCAGATAAATCATGTATTTGATACAAAAATTGAAAACTTAAATTTGTTAGTACTATAAGTAACCATTTTTTAATCCTGTTAAAAAAGAGGACAAATGCAACCACTTCTGAAATCTAAATGTTGCAGTTTTCAGTTTGAATTACAAACCTCAGCACTGTTTGCTAATCAATAAAATACACTAATCAGCTTAATGCCTGGCTGATGATTGAGAAGCAATTAAAAAGGAGGGCCATAAATATAAAGACTCTGGATAAATGTTTTCTTTGTGTTGGTCATTACAAACACACGCACACACACACACACGCAATTTGTACATATTTTCAAGAGAGCATTGAGTGTTAATCCTTAGCTTTCTTTTCAATAATTGAAGAAAGTGTGTTTATTCTTTCTATAGGAACTTCCATTACATTTTTGTGCTGGTTATAAAATATACCCTTAAGGTAGAATGTATCTTATTTTCTTATAAAAGGAATGTCAAGAACTGAACTATATACCTTGATTTTTCATGGTTTTAATGAATATTTTAGCTAGCATGTCTATTTGAAGAATTATGGTGATTTAGAATCACTAGCAAGTATCTTTGTTAATTGAATGATAGATTTATCAATGCTATTACTGCAAAGTAGAAATCATTTTTGAAAAATTGATACTAATAGGATTTGAAATTTTTATTTCAGCTAGAACGAGTAAATCTGTCTGCAGCTCAGACACTGAGAGCAGCTTTCATTAAGGTAAAGCACAAATAATTTATTGTGATGATTAATAGGTTCTCTCTCTCTCTATATGTGTGTGTGTATATATCTCGTGATAATTACCAGTTTATTTCCTTTTAGTGAAAACTGTTCAACCATCTTGTGCCTGTGTTAATGTACTCTGCAAAGCTTAAAACACTTCCAAAAAGTGAACTGGAACACATGCTCTTTCCTCATCATTCATCTCTTTTGTCATTCGTTCATTTGAAACTGACTTCTTTGGAGTGTTCTCCTTAGCTTTACAGCATATTTTTAAATTCTTTTTCTATCAGTTGAGTTGATTAAAACTTTTTTAAAATTAATACTCAAAATGATCTTCATATTCTTTAATTGTACAATATAAACAATGTTTTCAAATTCTCAATGGGAATTAAGAATACTGTGAAAGTCTGCAGTGTGCTTAATAAGTGTGTGGATATGGTAGATCTGATTTGATACATGTGTATTTTCTTACTCAAAGAACTGATTTTTTAATTAGGGATAGTGAAAATTATTTTGGAGGACAACATATCAGTCAGTTTTGTACTGATTTATTCTTATATTTAATTTGTTAAATTTCAGATGAGATTAAAGGAGGGAATGTATTAAAAAGTGAATTTTTTGAGTTTTTTTTTTTTTTGACTATAACTTATTTGAAAAAGATTTGAAAAACTCAGCTCACTGTGTGTCCGTGTGTGTGTGTTTCCATATTTCTAGTTCTTGGTGTACAAGAACAGTAATATTTATCAAGCTTTAATACCTACTTTTGTTTGGAGAAAAAGAATTAAAATAATTTTTCTCAAAATAAACTAATAATTATCTTTTTAAGATGTCTATTCTCTTTGATTCCTTTCCCCTCTGGGTAGTTCTGATATATTGTGCTGTTGAGAATCATTTGTCCACAAGAGTAGATGTTACGGCCCTGGGGATAGTTTCTCTTGCAGTTTGATTCATTCATAAAATTGTACACTTACAGAGTTCAGGGTTGTATTCTGGGAGAAAATTCTGGAGGTATAGTTACTGTTTGATTTAAGGATGCTACCCTTAATTTGTCAGTCAGGCATTAGGTAAATTTAAGACTTAAAATAAAAAGTATGTAACTAGGACATTAGCCAGAAAATGCTACGTACAGAGGGTAATGTGATTGCTGTTCTCAAACCATGTGCAAACCATACACTAGCATCCCACAACAAATTCAGTGTGATGGGCTATTTAAAAATTTGGAAGGAACACAGTGCACCATCTTTTTGACACAGTGTGGATGACTAGCTTGAGATAGTTTGCAATTTCAACATACTAAGCTACATTCCTTTCAATGATGTCATTTATTTGTGAGGTTGGACTTTTGGCCATTGTTGTGATAAAAAGCAAGTACCACACAATAAACAGGAAATGAGGATGACAGGGTCCAATATAATTTGAACGTCTGAGAAATTGTATAGTAGTGCCCAACAGGTATACCGATCTCGGAAGTAACCATAATTATTTAAGAATGAAGTAAAATCTTTTTCTTTCATATATTTTTTAAAAAGCTACTAATTTGTTAGGATATCAGTACTTATTAAGTTGTTTCAACCGAACTACTTAATAAACAATACTATTAGGTAGTTCTTTTGGCACCAACTACATTGTGAACTGAAAAATTTAACAACCTCTTAAGTTTCTGTAATGCCCCAGCTTTGGCAGTTTAGGTCTGCAGACCAGCTTGCTCTTGAAAAGTTTGGGCTTTCAGCATTTAACCTTTATTACAGTTTAATCAGAGAAATGTTTTTCCACTGGCATTCTCTGTAAGCACATTGAGGATGCTCTCCTACCCTCCAGATAATGCATTATATCAGTAAATGTAATGTTACTTTGAGACGATAAATGGTGGTTACAGAGACTTATTATTTAAATAGTGTGGTATTTGTAATTTTGTGCCATTTCACCAAATTAATAATGTTGATAGCATCTTAAGCCATCTTTTCTTTTGAAGATTTTTTAATTTATGCATACAAGCTGGGGTACAAGCCAGAGGCGTGGGGCAGTGAGAGGATTCACCAGAGACAGAGGGGGGAACAGAACAGGCAGATCGACCGAAATACACTGCTGAGGGGATCAGCGGGCGAGGCAGGAGAGATCTGCCACAACATGTAGGAATCTCCCCGGCTGATTGTCGAACTCGCGTGGCCGCCGACAGCTCCAAAGCGCAGCGCTTAACTGCTGCTCCACCAGGGAGGCCCAAGCCATCTTTTAAAGCTGTTAAAAAGTAATGGCTTTTAAAAGTACCTCTGGTTTTTAGAAATAGATTTTATCCTGAATATATTCATGGAAGGAAAAGTCAAAACAAGTTGTCAAAAAAAAATGGAATTCACTAGTACACACTTTGCTATTAATCATCTATTGCATGATTTTCCCAAATAGCATTTAACAGCAGTTAAAATGATCCCAGGTTTGAGATAAATGTGTATATTTTCTTTCTCCATTTTACTTCACAGCTTTTCAGTTTTTGATACTTAAAGTCTAATGAGAAACAAGGTGTTTTAATGGAAAGAGCAATAGGAACAGAAGAAAGTGGAATCTGCAGTGAGCAGAATGGGATTGAAGAGGCAGAGGTTAAATGTGACACATAAGGGAGCAAATAAATTGCCATATGATTAAGATCATAAATTGTGTCTATATTTGCTATTTGATGTCAGGGCAAAAAAAGTAAAGAAATTATCAGTATAGTGATTAAAATTGGCAGGCATTCTAAAAGAAATTTGTGAGTACAAAATTTTAAAAAATAGTAAAATATAACGAGATTATTAGGGAAGTCCAGTGTCTGAACATTCACTTGGTAAACTGAGAACTCCATGCTCAGTCCTGAAATGGCTAGAAAATTTTAGTGCCAAAGGAAGCGCAAGTAACAGAACCAGTGCATACTCACCTGTGAAACAGGGTGGTAGTGAGAGTATTAGTGATGTTCTGAAAGCTAGTGAAGATAATATTCTGCCTTCGCTGATATTCATGTCATATTTTATGAAATTACCAAAAAAGTAATTGATGGATCATCAAAATAAATGTAATCTTTGTTTCCATCTTTGCTATTAGTGTGACTGCAAGAGAATATAAAAAAGTAGGGAATGTTAAAGATTTTATGTTCAAATGGGACATGTGGCTATGGCTATAATAAAAAGTTACTGGCTCAATAAAAAGTTACACTAATTCAGAACATTAGTGAATATCTTCATTAACACCTGTTTTACAAAGATTTCTGCCTTTATAAAATGAAGTTCCCAAAGGTTCCAAAAATTAGGTTTTGGCTTCAAAATGCTATTTTGTTTCTGTAATTCAAACCTACCTTTCTCTTTCTAATAGGCTGAAAAAGAAAATCCAGGACTCACACAAGACATCATTATGAAAATTTTAGAGAAAAAAAGTGTAGAAGTTAATTTCACAGAGTCTCTCCTTCGAATGGCAGCTGATGATGTAGAAGGTATCAGAAAGAGTCTTCTTTGGTTTTCCTACAGTTGTTGAAAAGCACTTCCTCTAAATCTTTATTATTTGACAAAAGGGCCTTCGTTCCCTTCTCCCATTCTTGTTATTAATTTTGTGATGGTAATGGGAAAGTGTATATTAAATACAAAAGTAGTTCTTGCTTTGGGTTTTATATTTGTCAGATTTAATATAAATTACTTGAGGTAAATTGTGCTACATGCTTTACTGTTTTTCCCTATTAATATATTTGAGAAGTTTTATTTTCACCAAGTGGTAAGTCTTGTTCAATGGTTATTTTAACTACAGAAATAGCATTTTGAAGGAACTAGATTTATTTTTCACTTTATGGTACTTTTTTTGGTCCAGTACAGATTTAAGAGGCAAATATAATAACCATTCTCTTTGCTTCTTATTTTTTTTTTAATTATTAGAAATGGATTTAGCAGTCATTTGCCACTAATTTAGAACAAAGGGTATAATTTTCCATGTTTATTAAGGGAGAACAAAAGTGGATATTTATTTTTAATTGTAGTCTTTATTGAGGTAACTTTGGTAATGTTTACAACAATGTATGATTTAGGGGTATAGGTTCACGTCTCTTCAGATATATGTTACCCACAGCATACCCGGCACCAAAGCACCAGTAGTCCTATGCTAAAGTTTATTGGCTCCCATCCTGCCTTTGCTTCCCGTACTCTACTTTTCCCTATCTAGTGGCTCAATTCTGAAGTCAAATTTCTAGGGTTTCTTTTGCTTTAGCTTTCTTGTCCTTTGTTTCTTCATATATCATATATGAATAAAATCTCCTGATACTTGTCTTTCTCCTGACTTGTTTCATTTAGCATAATCCCCTCTAGCCTCATCCTGGTTGTGAAAAGTGACAAAGATTCCATCCAAAAGCAGATTTTGAGCTCGTAACTGATAGGAAAGTCCTTATCGAGACTTGCCGCCTTGGCAGGCTAAGTCAAAGCCATGTATTGGTAGAGTTGTAATGTTTCCAAGTCTACAATGAATTTGTCGGTAAACTTAAATCGCCTCTGCTGGGTGGGATTGAATCTCCTTTCCAAAGTGGATGCTCTGTGATCTCAGCCCTTGTGTTGGGTTTATGTTGGTATCACACATACACACACACACCCTCCCCCGTGAGATTTAAAAAATGCTAAAGTTTAGTAGGTGGTTTGGGGTTTTGATATAACGAACCATTAGGTATTCAATAGAGTTTATTGCCATTCCCTTCCCCATTGGCAGATATGTTTTGCTTTTGTATTTGTGATGAATGTTATTACTTACTTTAAGGTTTCCTTGTGAAGTATAGCTTCAGTTTTATCAGAAGCCTATAAAACTGTTGAGGCCTCCTTTTCAATTTTTATTTTATCAATTTATTTATGTATTTATTTTAGGATTGCATGGGGATTTCTATTCACCCCATATTGTCTTTCATCTTTGGATATTTTTCTTGGAGATAGTTCTAATGCTATTACTGAACTAAATTGAAATATAATGAATTCTGATTTGCAACATGGTCTTTTCTAATCATCTGACCTTTCTATCTTCATACCTTCATCCGCATCATTGGAAATTCTTAGATTTGAATTTGGGGGGGAAGTTGAGTAACTTTTTATTTATTTTATTTTTTTTTCTACCAGAGTATATGATTGAACGACCAGAGCCAGAATTCCAGGACCTAAATGAAAAGGCACGAGCACTTAAACAGATTCTCAGTAAGATCCCAGATGAAATCAATGACAGAGTGAGGTTTCTGCAGACAATCAAGTAAGCAATTTTTTTTTTCCTTCTTGGTTCTATTTTTGTTAAAAATTCTTCTATGGAACCACTTGTTCTAGATTTTTATGTTGGTGTGATATTAATACTCAATGAAAATAATAATCTGAAGTTTTTAAATGTTGCATTTTTATTATTACCTTTTAAGCTGCCGGATTTAGTTTCAGAGTATAACATTTTTTATAATATTTAATTTAACAACAGTGAATGAATTGCATATAAACTGGAATGTAATTTGAACCACATAAATAATGGAAAAATGTAAATGTCAGATTAAAGTGAATAGAGAAGTTCTATAAATTAGATTGTTGGTAACAGAGGAAACCAGTATTGTTTTTATTCCAAAAATAACACAAGTCTTTAGGATAGTAATATACTCTTAGGTGTGACTAGCATTTTCTAGTTTGGATCAAATTGTGAACTACCAAATCTCTGCCTTTGGAACACAGATTAAAGAAGACTGAGAATATGAATGGGACTGGAAGGCTAACTGGTCAGCAGCAGCAAGTGGGGTCATTCTACCTATGTCAGTGATTTTAAACCAGGTGCCAGAGGATGGAAAAAAGTGGGAGAACTCCAGCATAATTTCTAGTTTAGTAAAGAGTGGTAATTTTCTTCAGCCTCAGTTTTGAAAAACAGAGGGAAGCTGGGAATAGCTATAATGGCACTATTATTATAACCTTTTTAGTGTAACCACAGATGGAAAATGCTAGAAAGTAAAGATTTAGCCACAGGTCGTCTTCTAGCACAGGCTTTATCTTATGTCGTGTTTTCAAAGAACCTAAGGAAGCACACTTGAAGTATTAACATCATCTCTCTGGAATAGTATTCTTTATAATTACTGTGGCAATATGTTGGTTTAACTGGTTTGTGTACCTCTTTAGAGTGGTATAGAGGAAGGGGTATGTCACACTTTAGACAGTAGTGATTCATTATGAGTATGGGAACCAGCTATCAAGACTTAACACTCCCCTCTTTGACAATAATTAAGGACCAGAAAATACAAAAAAGACTTTTCATTGGTTAGCCAAAATCCATTTCACAGGAATAAACCCTAAGGTAAATATTTTACCTTCATAGGAAAACCCCAGTTTTCTCTTAACTATTTTTAATATGTGAGGAAGGAAGAATCAGCTGTTTGTGGATTTTTTTTTAAAGTAAATGTGTTTGGGAATAAAAGAATCGCAAACACATAAGTTGCTTAAACACTTTATTTCTAGAGTCTAGAGCACTTTACATGTATTTACTTACTACAACACCCCAATAACAGATGAGGAAATTGAAGCACAGAAAGTAACTTTCTCAAGGCCACAGACCTTGTAAGTTGGTAGAGCTGGGTTTGAACCCAAGCAGTCCGACTCCAGGGCTTTCTCTGCTGCTTCCCAATTATGGATTCATAATGTTGGTACTGATAATTGAGGAAAAAAGTTTTTCCTTCTACAGTTTTGCTCTTTGGAAGAAGTGTAATAAAGGACATCTTACATAAAATGCCAGCGTATTAATGGAATTTGTGAACAGTGTTGTGGAAGCCTCAGTAGAAATGGTAGGCCCAGAAGCTTCATCTTGATGCCTTGACACAATTTTACTTCCCTAGGGAGTTCCTGAGGCATCTCTGCTAAACCCAGTGTGGCTCTGAAGAGATATAGTTTGAGAACCACATTATTAAAAACCACATTTTAGTCACAAGGAAATTGTGGTCAAAAAGCCTAAGAGTATTTATTGTCCATTATCATTGACAAGGCTGAATTAGCATCTTGTGTCTCATTTATGGCGGAAATAGTAATATTTCACTGTAGTGTCCTGGACTCTACTCAGCACAACTGAATTAAAATTAGTGATAATTAAAATTAATTTCTTAACCACTTTAGAAAGGATAATATACCATGAGAAGTTGTTGATGTTATCTGCTATTTCTGAAACTAAAAATCAACTGTGTATGGATTAACATAGATGGCTGGTGTAATTATTTGCATCACTGATTGATATGTATAATATATCCACATTCATTGATACATTTTGGTACACTTCTGCTTATCGTTTGACAAGTTAATGGATAAAATTACAGCAAAATAAAAAACTGGCTTATCCTTTTGGCATATTAAACAGTTACTATTTTTCTTCAAATATTTTCTTCACTTATTTTTTAGCAATGTTTTCCAATGAGCATTTTTCAAATATGTTTACTGTACCAAGTATCTGTATATGTTACAGTTTCTATTAAAGTAGAAAAAAGATACTTAAATATTCAGGTAGCAGACCTGGGTTTGAGTCTCCATTCCAACATTGAGCTTTAATGGCCTTGGATAATTTGCTTAGCTTCAGTGGTTTTAGTTTCTACCTGTGAAAACGAGAATAACCATGAGAATTGAAAGATAAGTGCATAAAGTGCTTAGCACTGAGCCTGGCATACTCTCAGTCTATGCTATAACATGAAATAAGATTTTCCCCATCTCTATGAAGTTGATTAAGAAAAATGATGCAGCGAATACTTGAAAGTTATTTTAATTATTGAATGTTTTGTTTGATTACACTTATGCTTATGAAAATATTATTACTTCAGTGTTTGTCTGGTATATTCTAGTTAATGGATGACCAGTAGAAACTTATGACCTGGTTTTTACAACAGAAAGTTATGCATTTATCTGTTTACTCTTTATAATCTTTATTTTGCATATTCATAGGTAAAAATTCACCAAGTTTGGTCCTAGACCAAACTAAACATACAGTATAGAAATTGCCTTCCTTTAGCATGTTTGTGTAAAAATATGCTATACAAATTTGGGTGAAATAATTAGAAGCTACTATTCCATGCAATTTTTTGATAGACTGTATGTTTGCATTTCATTTGATATGTTATCCTCTCAGTGTTTATATTTTCCCAGAGTTGTCCCACTGAATAGCAGCAGATTGCCAGAATTCCTTTCTTAGAATATACCCATACTATGTCTCAGAATCCATAACTCCAGATGTATGTAATTAAACTATAGTTATTTTACCTTCAAGTTTCCTCTTATTCTTATATGCATAATTGTCTGAAGAATTTTTTTTTGTGCTCGTACTTTCTCTTATAGGAAACAAACAGGTAATTGCTACCACAATTTAGCTTTCCTGGTAGCAAATCTTTGTGCTATAAATAAAATGCAGTTCTTTGAACAGACGAATGACATGGTATCTGACATGATTGCTGCCGATTAGTTTTAGAAAAAACAAAGCCTGGAGATATGAACAGATTGGTCAATAGAATTCTTTACAAAGTTCTGTTGTCAATGCTCGGTCAAACTTATAACTCTGGGCTTTAGGTTCCCAAAACAGTGGCTCATTAGCAGAATCACTTGGAGAGTGTTTTGCTTTGTTAAGCTTTCTTTTAAAGTATGGGAAGATTCCTAGTAATCATTAGTTGACCTGGGGTCCCACACAGTAAACTTTCCCTTTTCTCTTCTGCCCGCTCTTTATTTGTTTGGCTGGTTTTTTTTTTTTTTTGAATGTTCCCCAGTGAGTGAGCAACCAGTTTCAAGAATTACTCTCTGACTTATGGAACCCAGCCAGGTCATTATATTTGAGACAGCACATGTTCATCTTGTTGATTACAGTATACACACATTTATAATCTTTTTTTTTAGTAGAATATTAAAGTATACCACAAACTATAGTTGTGTATAAATATCTGATCTCTGTAATTTGTTCCATTGTATTCTCTTTTTAATAGAATTAAATTCTGGATTTGAAAGCCCATTGTATTCAGAGATTTGACATTATTTTTTTGTTGAATTTGAAATTTTTCTCACATAATAGAGCATCCAAAGATACTCACTAAGTAGAATCATGCTCATCATAGCAATACAGGAGGATTAAATCTACTTGAAATCATAAATGAGAGAAACAGTAATATGTCATATAACTTTAAAACTGCTTTTACTAGGGACAAAAAATGATTGGACAGATTTCATTTCTATATAAAATTCATTGCCCTACTTAAATATCTAATGTCTCAGCCTAATACCAGTATTTTACATATAGGAAGTAATAAGTAAATATTTGTTGAAATATTTATTAGAACGTCATCACTACTGCCAAAAAGGCTAAGATACTTCTTTATACCAATACTCTGTATACTTGTAATTCTTAGAATTTTCTCATACTAAGTTAATAGAAATATGAAACAAAGTACATGTACACAGAAAGCTGGACACTGCTTCTTGGTATTTTCCTTTAATAACAAAGCTGAAACATATTAGATATGAAATAACTGAAATCTGACATTTCTCATTAAAAGTTAATGAGAAAATGTTTGTGATGATCTAGATTTATAGGTCTTAGTAATTTATATGTTTATTTGCGTTGCAATTGTATCGCAAAGGTTTTGTATTGATTTATCATTAAGAGAATGGATGTGAAAAAGAGAAGACTTCTCTTAGAGAATGTGAAGCTATCTGAGAATGCAGAACTACATTATGATCAGTTTGACAAAATAAACATGCTGTGAAAATAGAAATTGAAAGGGCATAGGTACAAGACACAAAGAGTTTAAAAGAGATGGTTCAAGAATTGGAAAAATAGTCAACTCAAATGAGAAATATGATCCTTTTGTTTCCGGGAAGAGGAGGAAGGTATTGGTGTTGGCAAGACTAAGGTGATAGAATGTTTTAATACTGCTATCTCTTTCACAAATTTAAATATATTTTCCAAAGGAAATAAGGACAGTAGAAGCTTGGTAGAGGATAAACATGTCTTAAGAGAAAGAGCTGTGTGTGAGGAAGAGATATCATTTATTTTTCTAAAGATTTATTTTTATTTATGCATACAAGAACTGGGGTGTAGGCCAATGGTTCAGGGGGTGAGAGGATTCACCAGAGACAGAGTGGGGAGCAGAAAAGGCAGATCTACTGAAATAAACTGCTGAGGGGAGCAGCAGGCGAGACAGAAGAGGTCTGCTGTGCAATGATGTCCCTGGCCGGGGATTGAACCTCATGCCTTACTGGCTGGTGATAGTGCTGAGACTTTAACCCCTGCACCACCAGGGAGCCCCCAGGAAGAGATATTTTAAACATCAAAACTATTAGGTATGTAATTTGAAGTTTGGTAAAAAATTGAATTACATGAAATAGCAAAATTTCATGTAATTGTTCATGAAATAACAAGTGGAGAATTTAGCTACATTGCCTAAAGATAAGAAAAAGTTGTAACTGGAAAAGTTGAGAGGCAGGGGTATATTATAAGAAATTTGAGTAAGCAATGATGAATAAAATGGTAATGATTTGGGAAAGCCAGTGTTAATTTGGAAGTCTTAGCAATGCTGTAGAAGTCAAGATCACCCGAAGGATAAAGGCTAAAACATCTACTCAACTGCCGGCGAAATGTTTACCTTTGACACAGTGCTCACATAGTGTTTAACAGTATGATTAATAATTCTTAAATACACACACACACACACACACACACACACACACACACAGAGGTTTTACAAATGAAACTTTTTAAAAAGATTCTTTTTCCCTTCCTTAACAGGGATATAGCTAGTGCAATAAAAGAACTTCTTGATACAGTGAATAATGTCTTCAAGAAATATCAATACCAGAACCGCAGGGTAAGTTTAGTAGAAGCCTTGCTTAGCTGCTATCCTCAATGTTGATTTACATCTAGTTGTTTGATACAATTAAATATTAAGGTTTGATTATTGAAACTGTTTTTGAATCATTAACCTCTGGGTTTTCCTTGAAGTTAAATACATTGTTTAAATACTCTTAAAAATGCTTGTCTATCCATTCCCTATTTTGTATAATCTACTTTTTCGATTTTCACTTTTGAGTTATTTCTCTTTTCTTATTTAGTATTTTCTCTTACTATTTTTATATATTGTAGGCATTGGAACACCAAAAGAAAGAATTTGTAAAATACTCCAAAAGTTTCAGTGATACTCTGAAAACCTATTTTAAAGATGGCAAGTAAGTATTGTTTCTCAGCTTTGGTTTTATATGATACCATAGCCATGTAGATTGTTTCTCATTACATCCTTTTTCCTATAAATACTCAAGCCAGTTTTAAGTTAGATCATTAAAAATAGAAAGTGAGTGGTTGAGAATCCATTCATACCACTACTCTGGAGTACGGGTGGGTCGACTTCTCTGAAAAGGGCTAGATGGCAAATGTTTTCAACTTGGTGGACTTGTCACAGCTACTCACTTCACCTCTACTGTTAAACTTTAAAAGCAGCCAAAGACAAGTGGGAAACAAGTAGGTATGGCTGTGTTCTAATAAAATTTTATTTGTAGACACTTAAATTTGAATTTTATATAATCTTTGCCTGTCACATACCATTCTTTTTGGATTTTTTTGTTTGTTTATTTTCTTGGTATTTTCACCACTTAAAAATATAGACGTATTCTAGCTCATAGACTATACGTAAACCTGGTGAGTGAAATTTGGTTTACTGGTTTACTTCACCAACTTCCTGAAGAAGTAAGTGTTTCTCTAACTTCAGTAATAGAATCACCTGCAGGGCTTGTTTAAGCACAAATTGCTTTTGGGGCGCCATCCCAGAGTTTCTGATTCTTTAAGCCAGGAGGAGACCCAAGAATGCATATTTCTGTGAAGGTTCCAAGATGATATTGTTGCTGCAGATGTGTCAGGTTTGCTATAATAAAGTTACAGGAGTGGTTCTCAATCCTTTTTGCTTGTTAGAATCATTTGGATTCAGTTTAAAAAATTTCCCAGTGCCTTGACCCCACCTTTGGAGATTCTCACTTACTGGGTATGGTGTGGGACCAGGGTGTAGGTGTTTTGTTAAGGTACTCCAGGTGTTTTTAAACTGTGCAAAGGTGTTGATCTTTTGTCCAGAAAGGTCGTAGGGGAGGGACTTTCACAATATCACTTTATAAGGTAGGAATTAAACTAAAAAGGTAAATCATGCATTAAAACTTACATACAGTTGCTTGTATAACACTCTAGAAAAATTATTTGTTTTTAAGTATGTACACATGTACTTACAATGTTTAAGCTGATAACAGAGACCATATTTCCTGCAGCACCATATCATACAGGGAGTTCATTATACCTCAAGTAGAATGCTAGCAATTTTGTGGGTATAGAATTTTGTAAGTGTTTAAAATAAAAAAAAATCTAAATAATGATTACTATATAATTGGCAGAGGCCTCTAATATTCTACCATTGAAGTTTTAAGGTCCCTATGTCCATGTGAAATCAATACAATATTATAATAATATTTAAAAATAATACATTATAATTGTTAATAATTTTCAAAGCTATTCTTACCAGTTCAAACAGGTTGTAATATTTACATTTATATTACAAATTAAAGATCCTGCACTAAAATCTACTAACGCCTCAGTGGTGTTTCACAGCATTATTGTTTGTTTAGAGGACTTAATCCTTGATGATTTAGTTTAATAGTAACGGATGTGTTCTGAAAATAAGTATATCTCTTTTTTTCTTGGTGTCATCTGTGACACCCAAATAACCAAAAACACATTAAAGGATAATCTACGTGATGGGATCATTATTTTTGATCCCATTTTTGATGCTAATTTTAAGTAAGGGCTACTCTGGAACAAGCATATCAAAATATACAAGGATGTATTTGCATTCAGTTAATTTTTTCTGGTTCTTTTTTGAGAAATGTCTTGGGGTGAAGATACATCTTTAGGTGTAATACTCTGAAATTGATGAGGCCACATAATGAGACTTGGTTGTCAACTTTGTGCTCCTGGTGCTTGAAAATGGGCAGATAGGAGCATGTAGTGTGGCCCATGGTAATTTTGAAGAACATTATATATTGTCACCTCCCACATATTGAAATCACATGATTAGTTTGTTTTAAAAGTAAATTCTAAAAATAGTTTACTTTGTGATGAATCAGATTAAAATTAGGTTTTTCTAAAGTATTTATTATGCCCATTGATACACATATTTTGAGACTGAGTATAATACTTTAGCAGATTTTATTTTAGTAACTTCTATGGAACCACCCTGGAGAACACATCTGAATCCTCTTTCGCCATTATTGACCTATAAACAAAGTAGTTGTTGAAGCCACCTATCATTAACAACCTTTCAACACCTATTGCCAGCTAGGACCACTAGGGGGCAGTAATTCCTAGATAGTGTCAAATGATGCAGGACCATTCAGTTCCAAACTGGAATAAAAGTTATGATATTACCAACGTGTCGTTCTTTTTTCTCTAAATTCTTGTCATTGCTGCTGTTAATAGATGACATTAAGTATGAGTATATTTAAGGATGAGTTTTGGGTTGAAATTAATACTTGTTCTTTTTATTTTTTTAAACAGGGCAATAAATGTGTTCGTAAGTGCCAACCGACTAATTCACCAAACCAATTTGATACTTCAGACCTTCAAAACTGTGGCCTGAAAGTTGTATATGTTAAGAGATGTACTTCTCAGTGGCAGTGAACTGCCTTTATCTGTAAATTTTAAAGTTTGACTGTATAAATTATCAGTCCCTCCTGAAGGGATCTAATCCAGGATGTTGAATGGGATTATTGCCATCTTACACCATATTTTTGTAAAATGTAGCTTAATCATAATCTCACACTGAAGATTTTGCATCACTTTTGCTATTATCATTCTTTTAAGAATTATAAGCCAAAAGAATTTACGCCTTAATGTGTCATTATATAACATTCCTTAAAAGAATTGTAAATATTGGTGTTTGTTTCTGACATTTTAACTTGAAAGCGATATGCTGCAAGATAATGTATTTAACAATATTTGGTGGCAAATATTCAATAAATAGTTTACATCTGTTAAACATTTCTTTACTTGAAAAATGCATATATATATATATGAATACATACATATATATAATATATATATATGATCAGAAAACCAAGAATACTTGGTGTAATGTCTAAGGAACTTCTAATGGGAACTTATTAGCAGTTCATCAGATAATAAAGCAACAAGAACTCCTATTTTATTGTCCTTAATCACTCTGGGTAAAAAGTAGTCAATGGAAGTAGTTTTGTTATTAAATATATATATACACATACATATATATGTATATATATATATGAGGTACTGAATATTTTTCCATATTTCTAGCCTGTTTTAAGAGACTCATGAGAAAGACATGGCAGTTAATAGGGTCTTTACACCATAATGCCACAGAGAGTATTTAACTCTCAGACAATGTAAATTTAAATTTTTCTGGTATGCTGGGCCCTAAAAAGCTTTGTAACTTATATTTCCAAAAGTAGTCTCATATAATAGTAATTTGAAGCTATAGCAGTGCTACTAGTTTTGAAATTGCCATGAGTATTAATAGTATATGAATTCTTTAAATGTGTAGTTTTCTTTTCACCATAGAGTTACTGGACATTATGTATCAATTCATGTTAAGTGATTTCATTTTTCAGGTATAATACAATAAAGGGAAAAATCAGATTTGTCTTTTATAAAAATTTTAAATGTTAAATTTTGTTCGCAGTATAATTTTTTTTTTTTGCTATAATGTGATTTAGTTAATTTTAAATGTTTTTCTCTATTTTTACAAACAGATTTTTAAGCAGTTACTGTCTTTGACAACATAAAAGGAAATTGTTCTGTTAGAAGTAAGTAGGAAATGTGAAAAGAAGTTAAAAACCAGTAGAGAACTGGATGAAATCTCATAACTGATAAACATTTTACTGACTGGATTTTTTCCTCTTAAAAACTACATGACAAGTAAATAGAATTGATGATCTTAATACTATTTATTTTTGACATAAATTGTTTTTTACTCTTGTAAGTAGATGGATGGTCCTTTGCAAAATAGACTTGTGAATACATGAAGAAAATACACTGTTTTATCTTTTTTGAGCAGCAGACTTCCTAACGTAAACCAGTACAGTCCTCCCTCCTATTTAACTCCCTTAACAGTACTCACCCATACCATTCATTCCCCAGCTCATCTGTTTTTATTAGCCTTCTGTTTTTTCATTCTGCTTTTCAATATGTCTGACTTCAGTATGTCTGTTTTCATGAACTTTACCTTCAGAAAAGAGTTTCAATCTCAGGATAATTGAATTTCATACATTATCTTAGTGGAGCTGAGAATGGGTCATTGAGGAAAGGGTCCGTATGACCCCAGCCAATAAGTTTCTAGACATAGAAAGATGACACTCTTTGGGAATGAAAGAGGAGACATTTGTTGAGTGCCTTCTCTGTGTCAAGCAATAATACCCAGATCTATTAATGTGATTCTCTTTAACAGCTCTATGATTTAGTGATTTGCCCTGTGATTCAGGAAACGAACTGAAAGCTTTGATTACAGAGGTAGTAATTGCTAGAGCTAGGATTTGAAATCATTTGCTGCCCGATTCACTTCTTTTTTTCTACTCCACTGTGTGCCATTGTACTTCTTACATTGCTGTAAACACATTTTGTTTGGAATGCAAATTATCTGACACCAAGCTAATGAAGTTCACCTTGGGTCACAGGAAAATGAGAAAAATGAGGACAATGATTTTTTTTTTCATGAGTATGTATGTATTTTAAAGGACCATTCTTTTATTTGGAGGTCATTATTACTTTCAGATTTATTTATTTATTTATTTATTTAATGCATAGAAGAACTGGTATGTAGGCCGTAGGTAAAGGGAGTGAGGGGATTCACCAGAGGCAGAGTGAGGAAGAACAGGCAGATCTACTGAAATACACTGCTGAGGGGAGTGGCAGGCAAGACAGGAGTGGTCTGCTGCACCATGTCGGTTAGCTGCCATGTCGGTTAGCTGCCTGGCGGGAGATCAAACTCATGCTGCGGTGGCTGGCAATAGCTTGATAGCACTGAGACTTTAACCCCTGTGTCACGGGGGAGGGCCCACTTTTAGGTCTTTAAAATAGTCACTCTTTAAACTTTTTTTAAACAAAATAATGGTAGAAAGGAAGTTTCTTTTTTTTTTATTTTTGTTGTTGAGGTAACATTGGCTTAATATTGTATATGATTTAGGTTTGCACCTCTTCAGATGTATATTCCATACAACACCCACCACCCAAGCACCCAAAATCTTCCACCGTCAGTTGGGCCTCATTTCTCCCTTTGCTTCCCACCCCTCTCCCTCCCCCTCTCTGATAGCCTCAGTTTCACAGTCATGTTTCTAGGGTTTGTTTCAATTTAGCCCCTTTCTTCTCATTTCCTAATATTCCACTTATGAGTGAGATCATCTAGTATTTAGCATAATCCTCTCCAGTCCCATCCATGTTGTCACAGATGACAAATGAATAGTATCCTTTTGTATGTATAACATGTCTTAACCCATTTGTCTGTCTTTGGGCACTTAGATTGTTCTATAACTTGGCTATTGTAAATAGCGCTGCAATGAACATAAGATTTCATATATCCTGTCCAACTAGTATTTTTGCTTTATTCAGTTAGACTCTTAAGAACTGTAATTTCTGGATCACATGGTAGATCTATTTTACTATTGGGTTGTCAGAAAAGTCATGACGTATTTTTTTATGCAAAAATGGTCATGACTTTTCCTACAACCCGTATTTTCAGAAACCTCTATACTGTTTTCCAAAGGTGCTAGACCAGTCTACATTTCCACCAACAGCGTACAAGGATCCTTTTTTGCCATATTCTCAACTACTTGTTTGTCATGTTTCTGGTATGGGCTATTTCATATGTGTGAGATTGTACTTCATTGAAGTTTGATTTGCATTTCCCTGATAATGAGCATGTAGTTATATGTCTGTTGGCATCTGTGACGTCTTTTGGAATTTGACTATTTGCTCTTCGGCCCATTTTACTTTGTTATTGTTGAGTTTTAAGAGTTTCTCATTGATCTTAAACATTAACCCCTTGTCAGATGTATGTTGTGCAAATATTTTTTCCCATCCCTAGGGTGTCTTCATTGTTAATATCTTTTGTGTTTTTTTTTTTTCTGTGTAGAATCTATCTGGTATTTAATGGGGGGAGGTGCCCCCATTTGAAAATTTTTCCTTTGGCTTCTCTTGCCCTTGGTATCAGGTTCCCAAGCACATCCAGGAAGCCAAAGATATGGAGTGTTTGGCCTGTTTTCTTCAGTGTATTTTGTGGTTTCAGATCCCACATCCAAGTTTTCAACCCATTTTGAGTTAATTTTTACATATGGTGTAAACTAATGTTCAAGTTCCATTGGTTTACACATAGTCCAGTTTTCCCAGCACCATTTGTTGAAGAGACTCTATTGTAGTCTGGGCTCCTTTCTGGTAGATTTTAAGTGGGGTTTATTTGTGGGATCTCAGACATACCCATTGGCCTCAGTTTTGCTTATATTATATTACCATACTGTTTTTGTTACTGTTGCTTTATGTATAGTTTGAAGTCTGGGAGTGTGACTCTGAACCTTTTGTCAGAATTGCTTTGACTATTTGTTGGTCTTTTATGGTACCGTATGAATTTCAGTAATGTTTCTTCTATTTCTCTGAAGAATGCCATTGGAATGTTGATATGGATTATGTTGAATCTGTATATTGCTTGGAGTAAGATGGCCATTTTAATAATGCTATCTTCTAATCCTTGAGTAGGGGATATATTTCCATTTCTTTGTGTCTCTATTTTTTTTAAGATTTATTTTTATTTATGCATACAATAACTGGGGTGTAGGCCAGAGGTGTGGGATGGTGAGAGGATTCACCAGCAGAGTGGGGAACAGAACAAATGGATTGACTGAGTTACACTGCTGAGGGGCGCAGCGGGTGAAGCATGAGAGGTCTGCTGCACCATGTGCGAAGCTCCCTGGCTGCAGTGGCTGCAGAGGCTGCAGATAGCTTCATAGTGCTGAGACTTAACCCGTTGTACTACCAGGGTGGCCCCTCTTCTGTTTCTTTTAACAATGTCTTACAGTTTTTGTTACACAGGTCTTTTCATCTTTGTTAAGTTCCTTCCTTTTTTTTTTTATGTGATTGTACCTGAAATTGGTATTTTTTTAAAATCTTATTTGTTAAGCTTTTTGCATCCTGAATTTTTTACTTTCTTTCTAGAAGCTGCCATTTCTATTTTTTGTTCATTAATTTCATTTCTCAGGTCATCCATTCGTTTCCTGAATTTGTATCTCTTTGATCAGTTTTTCTAAGTTCTCATGTCACTTTAACTTGATTTTCTGTTTTCTTCCAACTCTTCGATTTTCTTTATTTTAACGATTTTGAAATATCTGAAAGGAAGATAAAGCCTTCCATGTCTTTGTGGTTAGGTTCTTGGAGTGTTGAGGTGTCTTGGGTCTTATTTTTTGTCTGCTCATTTTGATTTTGCTGCTTAGATTTAATTATCCGTAACAGTAACTTAAAAGATTTGAACTAGTTTTACTATTCTAGCTAATGACACTGGATTTATTTAATTTTAGCCTTTTGCCCTTTCCTGACATTAGGTCCTGAGACCTGATCTTGTAGTTGCTGAGTCAGGTGGGATGGAGGGACCTTAAGTGATCCAGCTGCTGGTGCAAATGTGATGGGGTAGGTGGGAGGTTTGGCTTGTGTTTGTGGCATTATCTTCTTTGGGGTTCCAGACCCATGTCTCTACATTTTGTGTGCTATTACTTTCATGAGGTCAGTACCAGTCCTTTGTGGTGAATGGGGGTGGAGTGCAGTCTAATGCAATGTATTTGTCCTTACTGGTGACTTGTTCTGTGGGGAGCTCCCATCTCTTCCAGGTATATTTCTCTTCACTCAAGGATGTGTTCCTTCACGCCATTTTTGCTCTCCCTTTCCCAGGCCCCCAGATGAACTGGAGCCATGATGTTATATCTTTTCTGTTGCAGTCTGCATTAATCTCTGATGTTCAAGTGATGTTCCAGTTTCTCCCCAAGTAATGGGACTCTGGGTATAGTGTACCTCTAGTTAGCTGTTAGATAATCCTTCTGGGACTGAAACAAGGAACCGCCTCTGTCACAATTTTGGTCCATCCAACATGATTTCCTTTTAATTACCTTATTAGTCAAAACATTAACTTGGCAACCCAATATCTTAATAATTATGTTTTGTTATTTTCTATTTTTTTTAGCTTTTTATATGAAAATCACTTCAAATTTTTAGAAAATTGACAAGAATTGACAAGAATAAAGCTAGTACAACGAACATCCAATATCTTCTATCCAGATCTACCTACTAACATTTTACCCTGTTTTATCAATTGCTTGTTCATTTACTCCTTTATCATTTCCCTGCCCACTTTTGTCTTTTATGGTATTACATGGCATGTTTTTGAAGAATACAGTCTTCTGACACCCTCCCTTTTAGATAGTATGTTCATTTTGTGTTTCTTCATGATTAAAATTAGGTTATGCATTTTGGTCAGAATTCTGTATTGGTTATACTGTGTGATCACAGTATCCCTACTGGAGGTGTAGTGTCCATCTTCTCTTTATCGCTTATGTTAATTTTACCCACCTGGTCAATATGTTCCATTTCTCCATTGTGTAGTTACTTTATTTTACCTTGTATCCTATAAACACTCTATGGAGACATTTAAGTTCTTGCTTATTCAGTCTTTACTTTGAAAGTTGGAAAATGATTATTTTCCTTTTTCCCCAAACTATCATTCACTGAAACATACCTAACCACTTAGTTTTATGTCTGCTGTTATTTTGAATTCCTGGTTTTCTTTTTTTTTTCCCATCAGTGGCTTATAAAGTCATTACTTACTTTGATGCTTAATTTGTTTTAGGAATGACCTATAGGAACACCTTCAGTCTGGCACCCATGTGCTTGTGGCATCTTCTTTGTTTTTTTCTTTATACTTACCTGCTTTTCCTTTTTTAATGAATTATTTCTTCCCACCACCGTCCGTTATATCCCCTTTATCCTTTCTCTGTCCCCCCTCCCTTTAACCTAAGAAATTTCATTTTAATGACTGCTAGTTTTTTGTTAATAAGTGATTTATCTATGGAATCACCCCCATATGTAAATGTCCATTATTTGTCTTTGTCATTCTCACTTTACCATACATCATTCCCTTGAACTCCTCATATTTTGATATATATGGTGGCATTTCATCTTATGGCTGAGTAATGTTAAATAATGTGGATATATGACTTCTTTTTCAATCCTCTATCAGTGGCCACAATGTTTCTGTGTCCTAGATATTAAAAAAATAGTGCTGCAATAAACATTGTAGCACATATGCATTTTTTTTTTTTATTTATGGTTTCACATTCTTTGGATAGAAGCCCTTGAGTGAGTGGCTGGATCATATGGTATTCCTAATTTTAGTTCTTAGTTAAGGTAAATCCAGATTGCTTTCCATAATTGCTGTACCAATTTATCTTCCCACCAACAGTATAATAAGGTTCCTCTTTTCCTCTTTCTTCACATCCTCTCTAGCACTGGGTGGTGGTGGTGGACTTTGTAATATTTGCCATTCTCACATGTGTGAAGTAATCACTCACTGTGGTTTTAACCTTTATCTTTTACTGGGAACAATGATGAACATTTTTCTGTATATTGGCTTTCTGGATATCCTCTGTGAATTGTTCATATCTGCGGAGTATTAATGAGTTGTTTGTTCTTCTGTTGTTGAATTCTATAAGGTTATGTATCTTGGCTACTAACCCTTGTCAGTTATGTAATGTGTGAATATTTTCTCCCATTCAGTAAAATGTCTTAATCTGATTATATTTTCTTTTACCATGTAAAATATTTAGCTTGAGATAATTCCAATTCTTTATTTCCCTTGCCATAGGAGTCAAGTCTCCAAAAACATCCCTATCATTGAAGTGTTTGAACATATCGTGAAATATTTTCTTCTGTATATTTTATTGTTGAGGGTCATATATGTAGATATTTAATCCATTTAAAATTAATTTTTCCATAGAGTTACAGTGATCCAACTTCATTCTTTAATATGTGATCTTCCAGTTGTCCCAGCACCAGGTATTAAAGAGGTTCTCCTTTCCCTATTGTATTATAATGGCTACTTTATCATAAAGTAGATGTTGCAATGCTTGTGGACTTATATCTGGGCTTTTGATATTGTTTAACTGGTCCATTTGTCTAATTTTATGTCAATACCATATTGATTTTAGTACTGTTGCTTAATGGTGTAGTGTACAGTGAGGTAGTGTGTTGCTTCCATTTCCTTTTTTTCTCTGAATTGCCTTTGCTGTGCAAGGCCTATAATTTTTCCTTTTAAATTTTAATTTTTTGGGTTTTTTTTAAAGAACATTTTTTGGAGGTTGATGGGGATTGCACTAAATTTATATCTCATTTAGTTAAAATGGTCATTTTAATTATAATGTGATTATATTGATTTCTATATTGATTGATTATATTGATTTCATTTCTGAACATGGAATGTCTTTCCATCTCTTTATGTCACTATCTAATTCCTTTAATTTTCATCGTACAGTTCTCATTGTATAAGTCATTCACCTACTTGGTTAATTCTGAGGTATTTGATTCTTGTTGTAACAATTGTGAATAGATTATTATCCTAATTTATTTTTCTTGTTTGTATATAAAAGTGACTTTGAATTTTTGTATGTTGAGTTGTTAAGTTACCACTTTGCCTAATTCAGTTATTGTTTCTAATAGCTTTTTGGTGGAACCTTTAGTATTTTCTACATATAACATGTTTTCTGTGAATTGATAGTTTCACTTCCTTTCAGATTTTGATTCTCATTATTTCCTGTTGTCTGATTGCTGTAGCCCCAACCTCAAATATTATTATTAAACAGAAGTGGTCACAATGGGCATAGTTGTCTTATTCTTGGTCCTAAAGAGAAAGCTTTTGGTTTTTCAACATTAAGTATTATTTTGACTGTTGGTTGTATTATATGACCTCTATATATGGAGGTAGGTTCCTTCTATTCCCATATTGTTTAGAATTTTTATCATAAATGAGTGTTGATATATTAAATGTCTTCTCCATCTGTTGATATGATTATTTTCTTCACTTTTGTTGAAATGTTTTGCATTGATTGATTTATATATTTTAAACCATCCTTACATTTGTGGGATAAATTGCAATTACCATAATGTATAATCCTTGAGATACAGTGTTGAATTTGATTTGCTGTTATTTTTTTTGAAGATTTTTGCATCAATATTTAACAGGGATATTGGTCTGTAATTTTCTTTTCTTGTGATATCTTTACCTGGTTGCAGTATTAGGGAAATGCTGGCATGTATTAGGGAACATTCCCTCTTTTTGGATTTTTAGAAATAATTTGAGCAGTTGAGCAGAAGTTCTCTAAAATGTTTGATGAATTGATTTATAAAGCTGTCTGGCCATAGACTTTGTATTGGGGGAGATTTTTTAATTGCTGTTTAAATTGCCATGATTGTAATCAGTTTATTAAATTTTGGCTGTTTCTGGTGTTTATAAAATACATATCTAGAAATCTTTCCATTTCTTCAAGTTTATCAAATGTAAAGGTGTATAATTGTCCATAGTAATCTGTTGTGATACTTTGTGTTTTTGTGCCATCTGTGGTAGTTTTTCCTGCTTCATTTCTGATTCTGTTTATGTTTTCTCTCCTTCGTTAGCCTAGCTAGCTTATCTTTTATATTGTCTCAAAAAACTAACTCTCAGTTTCATCAATCTTTTGTATAGTCCTTTCGATATTTATTTCATTTACTTCTGCTCTTATTTTTATTATTTCCTCCTTTCTACTAATTTGGGATCTTGTTTGTTTCTCTTGTCAAATTGCTTTGGGTATAGTAGTCAATTGCTTCATTGGGATTTTTTGTGGTTCTTTAGGTGAGCCTATATTGCAGTTACCTTCCTTTCTAAGAAAAATTTTTGTTGCAGCTCATAAATTGCGATAGCTGTGTCCTCATTATCATTATTCTCAAGGCATTTTTTCATGTCTCTTAATTTCCCTTTCTATCCAGTAGCTCTTAAGCAACATATTGCTTAGTCTCTATGTATTTATACTTTTTCTTTTTTTAATAGTTGATTTCCAGCTTTATGGCATTATGGTCAAAGGGGTACTTGGTATCATTTCAAAATTTGTTGTTTTAGTGATGATTGGCTTGTGTCCTAATATATGGTCTATTTTGAAAATGTTCCATATGCGCTTGAGAAAAATATATGCAGTGATTTGAGGGCAGGTTTTTTTTTTTAAGATTTATTTATTTATGCATACAATAGCTGGGGTGTAAGCCAGAGGCATGGAGGTGGCGAGAGGACTCACCAGACAGAGTGGGGAGCAGAACAGGCAGACTGACTGAAATACACTGCTGAGGGGAGCAGCAGGCGAGACAGGAGAGGTCTGCTGTGCCATGTGGGAAGCTCCCTGGCCAGACCGAACTTGTGCTGCAGTGGCTGCAGACAGCTTCATAGTCTGAGACTTAACCCTTTGTGCCACCAGGGTGGCTGGAGGGCAGTTTTTTTTGTAGATATGTTGAAGGAGCTATTTGGTCTAGTTGTTTGGCTGTTGTTTCCTTATTCTCTATATTATTAATCTGTCCATTGTTGTAAGTGAGGTGTTAAAGTCCCCTATGTTTTTGTGTTGTTACCAGTATTTCTCTTAAGTTCTTTTATTGCCTTATATATATTGTTGCTCCATCATTCAGTGCATATATATTTATTAGTGTTATTTCTTCCTGTTGTATTATACACTTAATACAGTGTCTGTCTCTCATTATTATTATTATTATACCTTTGTTAATTGGAAGTTGGAAGTCTGTTTTATCAGGTATAACTGTTTCTGATTTTACTTATTTATTTATTTACTTATTTATTTGGTTACCCATTTGCTTGTATAACTGCTTTCCAGCCTTTAACTCTTAAGTCTATGGTTGTGTTTGTTGTTAAGATGGGTTCTTGTAAAGAGCAGAAGGTGGAGTTTGTTTAGAAATCCATTCAACCACTAATATCTTTTACCTGGTATTGCCATTTTGTCATTTGTTTTCTAGTTTGTCTTTTTATTTTTTGATATCTTCTAAGTTTTGTGTAGGATCCATTGTCTTAAATGCGCTATTGATTTTGCTTCAAGGTTCTACTGAGGTTAGTATATATTGGACTATTTGTGTGACCCTTTGAATGGACTGGTCCCAAACTTGTTCTGATGTGCCACTTTGTTATTTTCCTTCTCCATCGTTTTGGTTACTGTTAGATCTATATTTATTGTTCTATCGGTTTAAAATAACCAATTTAGCACTTCTTTCATGTGCAAATTGGTGTTATTTAGCCTTTGTTTTTGCATTTTAATGAAATTCCTTATCCTTCCTTCTGACTTAAATGTTAATCTTGCAGAAAAAAGGATTCTAGAATGGCAGTCTTTTCCTTGAGTACTTTTAAGTACCTACTGCCATTCCCTTCTTGCCTTAGAGTTTCTACTGAAGAATCCATATACAGTCTAATTTGTGTTCTCTTACAGTTGTCCTTTTTTCTCTTGCCATCTTTATAAATCTGCCCTTGTCATCGGTTTCAGACAGTTTTATTATGTGTGTAGAGTGTGTCTTGTTCTATTTCGTTTTGCAAGTTTTTGGACCTCTTGGATCAGGATGTCTGATTCCTTTTCCAGATTGAGATGACTTTCAGAAATTATTTTAATAAATTTTATATGTATTTGTCTTTCTCTTCTTCTGGAACCCCCATAATACAAATGTTGTTTTTCTGTAGTTTATCCTAAATGGCTCTTACACTTTTCACTTTTTTCTCTTTGTTATTCTCAGTGGTAATGTACTTTCAAGCTAAATAATTCTCTCCATTGCTTGAGTTTGTCTACTACTGATGCCCTATATAGACTTTTTAAATTTATTTAAAGAATTTTTAGACCCATTAGTTCTAATTGTAACAATCTCATATTGTCTCTTTATTTTGTTCCTTATTTACATCACCATTTTTTTAGTTCAGTCAACATTTTTAGAACTGTTAACTCGAACTCTTCAAACATTCTGCAGTTCCGCTACATACGGACTTCTCTCTTATTTTTGCTTTAGCATTTGTTATTTGTTCTTTGTCTCTTCATTTTTAATATTGTTTTTAAGTTGTAGTAGGAACATATTTTCAGACTTCTCTCTTCAGGTGGCCAGAGAACTGGTACCAGCAGTGGGTAATAACTGCAAAGAACATTAGTCAGTAGTCTACTAAACTGTCAATTCCAGTGACTGTCAGGTATTGAAGCTTCCTACTGTGCTGTGGATACCAGAGTTGTGTGATGGAGAGCTACAGTGATTTCCTCCTCAAGGTCAATTTCTTGGCCTAAATACAGTCTTATGCCAGCCTCAACTGGTAGGCTTCCTTTGAGCACTTGATGTAGTACCAGGCATGGGTTATAGTTAGAAGTTTGCAAGCTGTGCATTGTTCTCTTTGCTTAGCAGAAGCATTTTTCTCAGGAACTTGATTCTGTTGTTAGAATCCAGGTGTTTCAACTCTGGTAAGTGAAAGCACTCAGTTGTCTCAAGTGTGGCCCTAATGGGAAGGGTAGTAGGTGTTTAGAATATCACAGCCCGAGGCTACAAATAATAGTCTTGCCTGGTTCTTGCTACAGCTTCAAGCTCCAGCTGTTCTATATTGTGAGTCTTAGCACAAGCCAGTTATTATCACTCTGTGCTCCTGATTTTATAGGTCTTCAGTGTGCACCCTCAGTTCTGGATTCCAGTGGTGTACCCCCGTAACCATGTAGTGTCTGGTCTCTATGAAATAGTCTGATGTGGGTATTTGCCTGAATCAACTGGTATGTATAGCTGTTGACCCTCCCTCTCATGAGATGATCTGCCCCAGTATCTCTGCAAATACAGTCCAATTAAAGTTTTTCTTACCCTTTTTGACTGGACTGTCGCTCTTCTATACTGTAATCATCAGTTTTTAGGATTTATAAATATTGTTCTGCAGTTTATTTGCGGCTATATGGAGGAAGCAAACCCAGCTTTGTACCTTTGCTGCCATCTTACTGGGCTGATCCTTGTACTTACCTTTAAAAAGATGTTCCAGGATCTGGAGTCAGCAATTTCTTCAAGAAATCCTGAGGGATGATATGTACTTACATGTATATACAGGTATGCAGGTGCTCATATACACATTATTTTGATTTTAAACATCTTGAATTCACACCATTCTAATTCTGATTCATCTTCACGGGGTTCTTGTCTTACACATTCCATATTTCTATTTTCCTTCAGAATCCTAGCTCCCCAAAGTCAGTCAATTTATTCTTTTGTTCAATCATATAATACCTCCAAAGTAGTTGCAAAATTGCTTTTGTCCATATGACTATAAAAATATACTTAACACTTTGTGTGCCGGTGCCCTTTAAATTTACCAGCCCTTGGGGCCGGCCATTTTCTGTGCCACCGCATGAATGGTATAAGCATTCAATAAAACACAGCTCCTGAACTACTGGATATTAAAAGAACTGTAATAGCTCTCATAAAACACCTTACACTTTCACCAAAACAATGTGTAAAGCTTTTAGACTGAGTACGATCAAAGAAATAGCTCATAATAGTTCCAAATAAATCTACCGTGGCGTGAAAAACCAGAGACTAGATGAACACGTATTAATACGTGAGCGGCCACCTGATACTGGTGACAAAAAACACGTACTAATACGTGAGCGGACCACAAAGTGTTAAAGAGACTACAAGATTGCTTGCAATCTGTAAAGAAAAAGTCTGCTGCTCCCTATCTATACACTGCCCAAGACAAAGGATATATAATTACTTTCTGTGTTCTGAAGCAATTTAGATTTTTTTCTCCTTTGTTGTGATTATGTTGTTGTTCGAAATAAACTGGGTTCTTTTCTTTCAGTTTTCTTCCAATTTTAAGAAACCCCCTACACCCACTGCCCATCCTTGTGGTTTAATCTTAACATACTTCTAAAAGTCGAAACTGCCAAAACCTATATATTGAGAGATGTTTCACTATCATCCCTTTTGCACCACCCCCTACACCTCCCCATAAGTATACAATTTCTCTGATTTTAATTATTTTCTCCCACGTTTCTTTTTATGAAGAAAAGCCATAAATGTGTTTTCTTATGTTTCTTTCTTATACAAAAGGTATCATACATGCATATCCAACCATCCCAGTTTGCCTGAGGACTGAGAAGTCTCTTGGGACACAAAACTTTACCTGCTAAAACAGAGAAAGTGAGACAATGGAGGGTCAGTCACTATATATGATCTTTTTTTTTTGAGATTTATTTTTATTTATGCATACAAGAACTGGGGTGTAGGACAGAGGTATGTGAGGAGTGGGGAGGTGAGAGGATTCACCAGAGACAGAGTGGGGAGCAGACCATGCGGATCTGCTGAAATACACTGCTGAGAGAAGCAGCAGGCAAGACAGGAGAGGTCTGCTGTGCCATGTCGGTTAGCTCCCTGGCTGGGGATTGAACTCTTGTAACAGTGACTGGGGATAGCTTGATAGTGCTGAGACTTTAACCTCTGTGCCACCATGGAGACCCCACTATATATGATCTTTTAAAAAAACAAAAACGATGCATTATTTATACACTAAAATTTACATATAAGCCCTTTAAAATGTAACATTATTGAGGTATATTTAATGTCAGATTCACCTATTTGTAAAACTTAGTTGTGCAACCTGGCCATAATTCGTTTTTAGAACATTTTCATCATTCCAATACTATTTGTCTTGCATAGTTAGTTAATCTTTGTTCCCACCCTGGGAAGTCATCCCAGTCCTAGGCAACCACCAGCTATTTTCTGTGTCTGGAATTTCCTGTTCTGAATTTTTTATTTCAATACAATCTTTTCAGTCTGAATTTGCAATTTGCATGGTATAATATTTTTTACTTCCATCCATGTCATTGCATATATCAGCATGTCCATCAGTATTATTATTGCTGAATAGTATTCCATTACATGATTTTCCCGTGTTTTTCTAATCAAAAGTTGAGGGGCATTTGTGTTGCTCCCTTTCCGTCTCTTGCATACTGATACTGTGAAGTTTCACCTGCATTCTTTATGAAGATAGATTTTCACTTGTTTGGAATAGATCCTGAGGATTCTGATTAATGGCTTGTATGACAAATTTGTATATAACTTTAAAGAAACCATCATACCATTTTCAAGGTGACTACTATTCTTTATTTTCACCAGCAATGTATGAGCTTTCTTATTTCTTCATAACCTCCCCAACATTTGGTAAACACTTACTATAGACATTTTTCTAAATGCAAAGAGGGTATCTTGTGATTTAAATTTGCATTTCCTTAATGACGATTTAGAAATCATTTTGTTTACTTACTAGCTATTTCACATTCATGAGCTCATGGACTCTCACTTCTCTAGAAATAATCACTCCATGTAAGTCTCAGTCTCTCTCTCTCTCTCTCTCTCTCTCTCTCTCTCTCTCTCTCTCTCTCTCTCTCTCTCTTTCTCTGTCTATCTCTATCTCTCCTCTGCCCCCTCCCCACCCATCACTCTCTACTCCCTGCTCTCTTTCTCCCCTCTCCCATTTCCTCTCCCGGTTTCCTCTCTTCCACTTTTTAAGCATCCTAGATTATAGGTACCATAGTTTATCCAATCAAACTGCTGTGCTTGGATATTTAGGTTTTAAATATTTTACAAAGTTATAAATATTGGTACAATGAATTTACATATGTAACTGTTTTGTTTGAGGTATACCTTCAGAGTAGATACATAGAAGTGGGATTACTGAGTCAAGGGACATGCACATTTGCAGTTTTATAAGATACCAATAAATTCCTTTATAAAGGTTGCAGTGATTCGCATTCCACAAGGAATTTATTAGTTACCAAAGATTCACTAACTATATGTTTTCAAGCTTTTGAAGTTTTGTGAATATGACAGGTGAAAATGGTATCTCATTGTAGATCTAGTTTTCATTTCTCATACTATGTGTGAAGTTAAATATCTTTCATGTTTAAGGACCATTTTTAATAATTTTTGGACTTTAAATTTGCTTATATTTTTCGTCATGCAAACTTCACTTCCAATACAGATAAATTTATCAGGTCCTCGGTGACATCATCTCAGTTTGATGCTTTTTGTGGACTAATTACTTGATAACTATTTCTTCTATGCAAATTGTTTTTTTAAACTTCCTGTCTCTATAGAGTCAGACTGTTTAAACTTGTATTTTTCTAAGAAAGTACTGCTCTCCTCTCGGTTTTTAGATGTATTTCCATTGAAGTGAGTGAAATCTTTTTATTTTTTTTTCTTTGAATCCTGTATATTTATTTCTCTCCTTTTGTTTTTGATATTACGCTAGCAAATTTGTTCTTTTCTTTTACACATATTTTACTTATTTATTTGATGTATTTACTGTTTTTCTGTCCTCTTTCTCTTTATATTTTAATTCTTTTTGCTCTGATATTTTCTTCCTTGGGTTTTCATTTGCTTTTGTTCATGTCTTCTAGCTTTCACTTGGTAACATAATTAACCTTCACTTTTTATTAATAAGGGCTTTTAGCCCTGTGAACTATTTTCTCTGATTACTGAATAGATGTGTACCATAGATGTATTTATTATTATTTTTCAGAAATTCTTAAACTTTTGGTGTATTTCTCAATTTGCTAAGAGTTAAGTTTATTAGAATATCTTTTTTTAAAGATTTATTTATTTATGCATACAAGAACTGGGGTGTAGGCCAGAGGTGTGGGGTGGTGAGAGTATTCACCAGAGACAGTGGAGAGCAGAACAGGTGGATCTACTGAAGTACACTGCTGAGGGGAGCAGCAGGCGAGGCAGTAGAGGTCTGCTGTGCCATGTGGGAAGCTCCCTGGCTGAGGTTCAAACTAGCTAGTGTGGCAGTGGCTGTGGATAGCTTCATAGTGCTGAGACTTAACCCATTGCACCACCAGGGAGGCCCTATTAGAATATCTTTACTTTCCAAGTGGAAGAACTTTTTCAGTTGCATTTTTATCTATTTTTATTGCATTGTAAATCAGAATGTATTGATCATAATAAGTACCTACTGATACTTTCCTTGTTCACTAATCATTTTTTTGCATTGATGTGAAATTTTATATTTGAGAAGATTGTTTATTCTCTCTTATTAGGATGTAGTATTCAGTATATTGCTAAAATATTTATGTTGTGTTCTTATTTATCCTTATTTTTTGTTGTTGTTCACTTGACCTATCTTGTGCTGTGTTAAAGTCTCTTAACAGCAGTTTCTGTTTCCCCTTGCATTTCATAGTATTTGTTTTATGTAGGTGTTTGCTGTGTTTTTTCTTATTAGATATTCATACCTGTTACATCGTAAATGTGAAATGAAATGTGGATTTTAACATTATTAAGTGTTCTTTTTTTTTCCTAGTGTAATGCTTTTTGAAATTTGCCCTCTGACCTTGAGTTAAAACCTTTCACATTTACTGGTATGACGGTTATGTTTGAACCTAATTCTATTATAGTGATTTATTGTAATTGCTGTGTTTCATGTTATAATTACTGTGTATATTTTTCTATTTGGTTTGTCTACTTTGCTTTAAAAAAAATTCTTTTATGTTTAGGAAGGTTGATATTTTCATCCTAGTTTCATTGTTTTAATACTTCAGAGGATCTTAAGTCCTTTTTTTTATTTAAAATTATTTACTTTTCTTATTTACTATGTGTTTATCAGTTTGAAGTCGTATCCTTTAATGTTCACCTAAATGAGTCAGTGTTTTTTTTTCTACAGTTCCCTTTTCTCTCCCTTCTCTCATTTTGATTGAATTTCTTCTACTTTATCATTGAATAGAGTATAAACTCAATTTGTCTTTTAACCTAAGTTTTTTTTAATCATCTATTTGTTGAATGAAGTTCATTTTCTGCTAGCTTCTATATTACACATTTATATATCATTACTTGATAAAACTATTCTAGTAGTATAGTGATATTTATATTACACATTTAAATAGTTATTTTTGATTTCTTGCATGCTTACCATTATTTTCCTGTAGACTTGATATCTTGATTCTATGTATATTCTTGGTTCCCATTTTCTTTCCTTAATGTTCTTGAAAATGTAGTTTTAATTGTGACCTTGTTTTGTATTTTTTTTATTTTTTATTTTCAGACATCTGATGTCACTTTAACTCTCTTGTCTTCACTTTATTGTGTCTTTTGCTTGGAAGCCCTGAGGATTTTGTCTTTGTTTCCAGACTCTAATAGTTTTACTAGGCTATGTATCAGAGTTGATTATTCCAGTTCAATTTTCCTTGGTCCCTATGGACCTTTTCTATGTTGAGGTCTTCCTTTATTTCTAGAAAATTTTCTTGAGTTAAATTTCTTAAAATTAATTCTATCCCATTGTTTTCTTTTGGTAGATTGATCAGTTAATGTATGTTGGTTCCTCTTTTCCTGTATTTCATTTCAAACACTTTCTCTGTGCCTTTTTTTACTTTTAGGTTTATTTCATTTTTATTTTCTAGTTTTCTTTTTTTTATTGCTTTTCTTAACAATACTTTATTAAAAATCTCATCCAAGTCTGTTCTCCCTTCAGCACTCTGTACTTTACTATATCTGGGCCAATTTTTTTTTAAAGATTTATTTTTTATTTATACATACAAGCTGGGGTACAGGCCAGAGGCGTGGGGCGGCAAGAGGGTTCACCAGAGAAGGAGCGGGTAGCAGAACAGGCAGATCAGAAATACATTGCTGAGGGGAGCAGCGGGCAAGGCAGGAGAGGTCTGCCACGCCATGTGGGATTCTCCCCTGCCGGGCGTCAAACTTGCGTCGCCGCTGCCGCTGCAACAGCTCCACAGCGCAACACTTAACCGCTGCGCCACCAGGGAGGCCCCTGTCTGGGCCAATTTTAATTTTTATGTTGCTTTCCTTCATTCAGTCATCTCTCATTTTTATTTTTCAGAATATTTATGCATTTCTGTTTTAATAATTGTACTTCTCATTCATTCTAGTTTTTCCATATACCATATACTTGTTTGAAGAATTTTATTTAGTTGGGATATGCTGATAAAATTTTATTAAGATCCTTAGCTTATTTAAGTTATTTTTGGAGGGACAGGGATTTTCGAAGACAAAATGACTTGTATTGATGTTGAGGAAAGAGAAACTCTCAAAGCGCCTTCTTATTTTAAACATCAAGTACTTAATTTCCTCCTATCATTTTCTTCTACTGTCTTATTCTTCTGTGGATGCAATGCTTCACCAAAGTAACACACTTTCAGTCCTGACTTTTCTGTGTAACTAGTACTGTGAACTCTCTACCAAATACCCATCGCTGTTCAGAATTTTGACCTTTAATACTGCACTTTCTCTTTTTAGGGACGATTTACCTTTTCTTTTTCTAAATCTTATATTTATTTTTATTCCTTTTCACAGATGCTCTTAAACTTACACTTAATTGCTCTCCTCACTCACAGGCTTGCCATCAGCAGGAGAAAAGTGGGAGCTCTGTTTGCATTTTCTTCTTTAATTTCTTTAAAAAAGCCTTTAAAGACTGCAGTGTTCTCTGTCTCCTAGAAATATTGAAGATATGAGTCATCAAAGGTTTAATTTATTTTCCTTATTGAATTCATTATTTTATTTAGGATGTAGAAGATAATAAGAACTAGACAGCCACTATTGTTTTCCAAACAAAGAATTTCCTTTTCTAGATATATTGATTTGCAAAATTCAACATTTTCTGAAACCTATGAATTTGAAGATGAGCCTTAGAGATAATCATCACCCTGTGTTTTTCCTTGAGTGGATAGATTGAGCAGAAAGCTGTTGGATCTCCCCAGTTTTTCCTGTCCTCTCTCCGATAACACCATGATAAGAAACAAGCTCCATTTCTCTTTTTCCTGCTTTTGGTACTCTTGCTATTAACTTGTGGGATAACTTCCTAAATGTTAGCTTCTTCTATAAAATTTGGGGGTGTATAAGAGACCTGAAAAAATATTCCCTTTTACTTTTACATCCCTTTTACTGTCTTCAAAGGGGACTGCCCTCCTTGTATTTTTCCATTGATGCCCTCTCTGCTTACTCCCCATCAGAAGATGGCATGGAGAGTAGGCTGTAGGACTTTGTGTCATGGTCACTAGAAAAGCACAACCATAGGAGATTGTGTATGTAAAGGGATTTATTATAAGGAATAGATACAAATGATTAGGAAGACTAGAAAATCCTAAGATCTGCAAAATGTCAAATTGGAGAGACTCAGGAGCTCTTGTTTGAATCTGACATCCTTGGAAACAGGAGAACTGATAACACAGTTTCAGTTTGAAGGCAGGTGAAAAAGCCACTGTCCCAGTTCAAGGACGACTAAGGAGTAAAGAATTCTCTCCTACTCAAAAGGAAGGGGAGCCCTCTATGTTTTTTAGATTATTTATGCATACAAGATCTGTAGTGTAAGCCAGAGGTGTGGCTTGGGGGGGGTGGTGGTGAAAGTATTCACCAGGGATAGAGTGGGGAACAGAACAGGCGGATTGACTAAATACACTGCTGATGGGAGCAGCAGGCGAGGCAGGAGATGTCTGCTGTGCCATGTAGGATTCTCCCTGGCAGGAGATCCAACTCTTGCTGCAGTGGCTGCGGATAGTTCATAGTGCTGAGACTTAACCCCTTGCACCACCAGGAAGGCCCCAGCCTTCTAGTCAGAACTTCATTGTATTGGATGGGACCTTTCCATGCTGGGAGACAGTCTAGTGGTCTACTGATTTCAATGTTCATTTCATCCAAAAACACTCCCCACTGAAACAGAATAATGTATGAGCAATTATCTGTGCACTCCCTGGTCCAGTCATGTTGACACATAAAACTAACCATCATAAGCTGTAAGGAGATAGTCTTAAATCTGTTGTCAAGGCTTGTACAGGGAAGGAGACAACAAAACAACCTAGAACTGACAAATTTAACAAATCTAAACTTAGAATTAATTCATATATGAAATATTCCATTGTTTGAAATGTAATTGTGATCACTATTAAAGTCAGTTACTACGGTAGTTTGAGTTCTGAATATAAAGTGACTTTTTCTTTAATTTGGCAAATACATGGTGTATTGTGAACCCCCTTCCCCCATGAGAACTAAATTCTGTAGATGAAATATGCATATTTCATCATTTATGTGTAGGGGCAGGAAGAACACAGGAGTAGGTTCCATATGAATCTGGGCAGATGGGTCAAAAGGAGGAGTCCTGGAGCCTAGGTGGCTTTTTAGGCTTTTAATGGTCATTTGAGTGAGGCAGCCAGGTACGGGGCAGGTTGGGGAGCTGAGGGGCAGGGAGGCTAGCAGGCCTCCTAGCCCCCAGAAAATCTTCACTGTCTCTGGGCTCTCTGGTGTTCTCATGTTCTCTCTGCTGCACCCCAAACAGTCCTCTGCTCCATGTTCTGTTCTCTGCTGCTGCTGCCACTTCTCTGCTATAAGCCCAGTTACTGGGCTCAGGTGCACCCCCTCACACACACCCACACCCTGCTTCAGGTGCCCACCATTAGGCACACGTGTAGGCCTGCAGGGGTCTATCATTGAGGGGAGGGCAGAAAAACCTGATGACTTTCATTTATTCTATAATATGCATATTTTATATATACTATATAGTCATCACATATATATCTCAATTATATATATACACACACACACATATAATACCTCTTAGATGAAAATTTAAAAAGTTTAACAAATGAAATTTCTTAATTTATTGCCATTACAATGTATAGAATGTCACCTTTTTCCTACAATATACACAGAAAAACATTCAGAGACCAGAAGAGAAAGGCAGCATATTATCTGGCCAAGCAGCGAACAAAGTGCTAAATAATTGGTAGGCACTTGATTAATACTGAACAAATCACCCACTGACTACTGCTTAGTAATATTAAATGTAATTTGATGTAGTGAGTGTAAAAATTATTAAGGGTAGAAAGTCTACCCTTAATAAGTATAGAAAATCTATAGAGAAAATCAAGAAGTGATTATAGAGTTGTTTAATGAAGACATTTTTTTCTTGCAGAGCAGCAGAGAAATATCAGGGAAGAAAATGTTGAGAAAAAATATTAAACCCTCAGATACCTTAAGAAATACCTCTGCTATACAGTTTTACTTGCTAAAATTAATACTAAAGGAAGCAAGGAGGCAGCTCATAAAATAAAAACACAACAATGTAAAATGAATTTTTCACACTATGTCTTTCAGTTATTAGAATCATGAAAGAGGAGGTTAGAGGACTGGGGAGAGGGTCTGGAGAGCAATTCAAAATAACATTGCTTTATAAATACTAAACTTTCAGTGGGCAGTAAATTAAGATATTTATCATTGCTTTACGAAGATGATAAATAAGAGAGCAAACAGTACTTCAGCAAGGAGGTTTTTTTACCTGGGCACAGTGCCTGAAAAGCTACAAATTATCAACAGAACGTTATGCTGAAATTTAAAAACGAAATTACATGGATTAAATTCCAATGGAATTTAGATTTCTGTATAGGGAGAAGTGGCTGAAGACTAAGCTCTAACATCCACTTTCTTGACTGGCATTTGTATTTGGCCTCTTTATAATGTTTATGCATTTCTCTTTTCTTTTAAGCTTTTTCCTAAAAAAAAAAAAAATTGGGCCTTTATGATTTTGACATTTTGACATATACATTCAAGCAAAAGAGCTAAGCTTTTTCAAGTATGTGTTAGTAAGGTCTTAAAGAAAATAAGCCCAGTCATTTGATACCACTGAAGGGAAACAGTCATCTTTCTGAAATCAAATCAGTTACAGAATTATTTAATGCCTCATTTTAAACAACCTTATCCCACAGGGTCTGGGCTTTGTGAGTATGAATAGAAAGTTACTGTGTTCATAGCAGTATGCAGACATATTTCTTATCTTTACCCTTTTTGATGTTATTCACAAGCGCTAGATGAGTTACCTCGGTTTCCTCCACTTCCCTTCTGAAGGAAACCACTAGACTTGTAGTCCTTGCAGAAGGAAAAGGATGGGGCTATTTCTGTGTAACCCTTCCTAACTACACTGATTGGAAAGGGTATTTAGTGAAATTGGGGTGCTCCAGGCTCCCCCCACCCCCTTCCTGCCACTGACCCCTACAGCCTCGGGTACCTGTGGTCTTTCATTTCTCCTAGATTGCCTTACCTGCATGGATGCCTGCGGCTAAGGGGTGTAGGGGAGGGGCATCCACTCCTCTGATTATGGACACCTGGGCCCAGAGGGCATGGGCATGTGCATCAGGGATGAGGAGGGGAGGGGGGGTGAAAAGGGCTCCTGCTCTGTGGCATTCCTGCTGTCACTGAGGCTGGGGGGCTCAGTCACTGCCTCCCTGTCTGCTGCTCTGACTTGTCTCTGATCCCCTGGTTCAGCATTAAAGGTATGATAGAGATACTGAAGACTCCAAAATCCTCTTTTCATCTGCACAAGTCAACAATGAAACTATCTGGCCTGGGATGGTTGCACAACAGGGTAGAAACATTAATTCTTACCCATTGCTGGTGGATGGTCTTTGATAGAGAGTCTGCAATATGGCTCTGCTCAGTCATCCTGAGCTGGGTCTCTTCAGATTCGTGCTCCAAATTCTAAACTGGGTAATTCTAAAAATTCATTGGCAGTGGGAGAGCAAACTGAAAGAATACAATGAGGCTATCAAGCAGAAGGCACATGCATGAGCCAACATTAGGAGGAAGTAGATGCCATGAGTAAGGATGAGACAGAGAAAATTGGTTAGAGAATAAGCTATCAGTTTGTAGTGAAAGAATACAGAAACAAAAAGATACATCTGGAGAGTTGTTTTGAAGTTACATTTAGTTGAAAATTCAATTGATGCTGCTGAGTAATTGGTTTCAGAATGATTTTCTAGTATTACATTATACTTAGCTGTGTTGCTTGTAATTTCTTACATCTGATCACCCAATCTCTTTCTTTCTCACTCCCTCCTTCCCCTCCCCTTCTCTCTCCCCCTCCTCTCTTTCTCCTCCCCACCCCACCCCTGCCTCTCTTTTTAATGACACTATGTAACAAAGACCCATCATTTGGCTACTGGACTGAGTTTGTTTTTTATGACTGAAACAGAGTCACCTACATTGCCTAATGGGATTGTTTGGATCTATTTGTGGAATTCTGATGTTTAGATACTCATGTTTATTTTCCTGTTACCAAAATACTGTATTTATTCTCTTACTTTCTTCATCTCCTCCAATGTATGCCCCCTCCTGTTTTTGCTGATAAGTTACCATAAAACTGAAGGTGGGCCGTGTAACTAGGTTTTTGTTCTTTCTGCTGGTCTGCAGTTATCAGCTACAGGACTGCCCTGAAAAATCAAAATTTTTCTCATAATTTAGAATAGAAGGAGTCCTAAAATTTCACCTATAATTAATAAAAGACAGCTAGAGTTTTTCTTATTTTTTTTTTTCTTTTCTACCTAAGATGAAAGCACATGCATGACAGGTAAATTTCCTGGGTAACAAGAAAAGCACAAATAACAGTTCTTACCAGTTTGTTTGCTTTCTTGCATGTTCAATTTTTTTTAAAAAAAATAGAGAAATAATAATGAGTTCAGGTGTAATTTCCTATAAAAAGTGGTCAGTTTGCTAATCTGCACTTATTTCCCCCCTCCACAATCTTGGTCTTCCTTTCATCCTCCCTACATTCAAAACATCTAAGTAAACAACTCTCACTAGACCCTTCTCAATTGGATATTCCATTTCACTGGTACTCAACATCTAAGTCCAACAAGTCTAAATTGCACTTGTGTTTTTACTTTTGCATATTCTCTAATAATACATATTGTCTTCCTATTGTTTGTACCTATTAGGAATATATTAGGTTTCAGATAACAAATCCAAAAGTTAACATTTACGTAAATAGGAGTCTGTCTCTCCAGAAAAAGGCAGCTGTTGATATTAAATGGTTCAATATCAACTTTCTGAGATTGTTGTGTTCCCTCAGCTACTCCAGTCATCATGTCCACATTCAGGGCAAAATGAAGGGAAGAGGGGTCATCTTTCCTATTTTATCATATAAAACAAAAGTGACTCCAAGACCCCCCAATAGTCTTCCACTTATAGTTTCATTGGACACAGTGGTGTCATTGTGTCACACAGTTATTTCTGCCTTTAAGGAAATCTGAGAAAGTAAATTATCTAGTCTGGTGTTGGGCACAGTATTCTGTGTGAAGTAGGGGTTATGATGGCAAGGAAGGAAAAGGGAAGGGAGCCCAAATTGCTTGCACACAGGTTGTTCAACAGTTTCAAGATTCAGAAATGCCTCAAAAAGTAGAGTTGACCTTTTGTAGAGCCATCCTCACCATGTAACCTCAGGAATTTAAAGGAATTTATGTATACGAGAGCTAAAAAAAATGACCAAGGACTATAAAGGTTCAAGTACCTGTACCTCACTTTTACAAATGATTATGTAGAAATGAGTAACAAGTATTAATGAGCTGTACATTGCATTGGAAAGTGTACAGTCATGGCACCTAAGTTAGTAGGGGAGGGGAGTGATGGGGGATGATAGGTGAATCCCACATGTAAATACTGAAGTGACCCCAGAGTCGATAACTTCCTGCTGAAGCAGTCCTCACATAACTATGAAAAATTTACACTTTTCATAGTTTATCTTGAAAAAAGATTTACAACTACAGAAGAACTGCAAGAATAGTGTAATCATACATACATATATATATGTTTGTATACTTGTAGTTGCTATATATGATCATTTTCTGAAGCCAGTTCCAAATGTTACAGACATTATAATTCCTGTATCTCTGAAAAGCAAATACATTCTTTTACATAACCACAGGGCAATGATCAAATTCAGAAAATGTTACATTGATTCAATACTATTACCCTCTGTACCATTCATATTTAAATGTTACCTGTCTTCCCCAAACTCTTCTCTTCTTCCCCTCAACCCCAATGTAGGAGCCATTCTGGGATCAAGAATTGCATTTAGATGCTTTGTATCCTCAGTCTCAACTATTCTTTGTTTTTTCATGGCACAGATTTTTTTTTTTTTGAAGAGGTTAGCTGTTTTATAAAATTTCATCAATTTGGATTTGTTTTTGTCTACTCATGATTAGATTCAGTTATGCATTTTTGCAGAGATATTGCAGAAAAATTAACATTGTTAAAATGGCTGTAGTACCCAAAATGATATACAGGTTCCAAGTAATCCCAATCAAAATCTCAACAGTATTCTTCATAGAAACAGAAAAAAAAAAAAAAAGATGAAATTTATTTGTAACCACAAAGACTTCAAATAGCAAAAACAATACTGAGAGAAAAGGAAAAGAACAGAGAATCATGTGCCCTGACTTCAAGCTATACTACAAAGTGATAGTAATTAAAATAGCATGGTATTGGAATAAAAATTAAAAATATCAATGGAACAAAATTGGGAGCCCAGAAACAAACCCATATGTATATGGACATCTCATATATTACAAAGGTGCCAAGAACATCCAATGGAGCAAAGAAAGTCTCTTTAACAAATGGCGCTTGGAAAGCTGGACATACAAAATAATGAAACTAGAGAACTCTATTACACCACACATGAAATTTAATTCAACCTATATCAAAAACATGGATATAAGACTTGAAGCCATAAGATACATAGAAGAAAAGATAGACAAAGCACTCCACTATATTGACTTCAGTGATGGTTGGGGACTGAACTATAAAGCAAAAGTAACCAAAAGAGACTACATCATACATCAAACTAGAAAGTTTCTGCACAGAGAAACTGTAATCAAAATGAAAAGACATCCTAGCTAATGTGAGAAGATATTTACATATCCTACATCTGGCAAAGGGTTAATATGCAAAATATATAGAGATCTCATACAACTCATAGTCAACTACAAAACTAATTAAAAATGGGCAGAGTGTCTGAATAAACACTTCTCTAAAGAAGACAAGCATATGACCAAAAGTCATATCAAAAATGTTCATCATCTCTTATTACTAGAGAAATGTAAGTCAAAACAACAATGAGATGTCACCTCACACCTGTGAAAATGACTATTTTTCCAAAGACAAAAAACAAGTGATGAAGAAGATGTGGAGAGAAGGAAACTCCTGTACACTGTTGGTGGAACTGTAAATTGTTATAGCTGTATAGAAAGCAGTATGGAGATTCCTTAAAAATTAAAAATAGAAATGTCATACAATTCAGTTTTCCCACTGCTGTATATTTACCTGAAAAACAGTAAAACATTAATTTGATATGATATATCCACCCCCTCCATATTTATTGCTACATTAACTACAAATGTCAAGAGTTGGAAGTAATCTAAGTTTCCATCTACAGAGGACTGAATAAAGAAGGTGTGGTATGTGTACACGCACACACACATCATGGATACTCCTCAGCTATTTTTTTTTTTAAGATGAAGTCCCACCATTTTCAACAACATGGATGGACCAAGAGGGTAGTATGCTAAGTGAAATTAGTCAGAGGGATGAAAAACCAAATACCATATGAGTTCACTAATGTGTGGTATAGAGAGAAATCAAACAAATGGATGAACTATAAAACAAAAATAATGTTTAGTCTGTAAGACCAAATTAGTGGTTAGCAGAAGGGAACTAATCACATAAATCAGATAAAAAGAATCAACTGTCTAGTGGAGGTTAGAGTTTGGTATTTTAGTGATGAACTTAAAGTAGCACCTTCAAGTTTTCATTTCTCATGCTGTACACCTGAAACATACAATGCTAAAATGCAATGGTACCTCAATAAAAGATGAAACAACAAAAACAAAAAAGAATTGTACTGTTTTGAAATACTCTATTTGCCATAATCAAATGCCATAGTTCCTACTGATAATCCAACAAGAGAAGCAGGTAGTATAGGGTTCAGCATGTGGCAGGTATACAGATGTTTCACTGACAGATCCATTAGTTGACCCATGTGATGATTTCATTCATCATTATTTTCAAAGTATTTACAATGTCCATAGACATGTTATACATACTGGGAAGATGAATTCAGTAATTTTGCCTGGGGCAGAGCATCTGTTCTTTTTCTCTAGAGCTCTGAGTATAAATATTTTTATGTTTCCCCCTTGCTGCTTTTAAAATTAAGTACTGGGACTTTAAAGACCATGTGATTTAATCTTTTAATTTCATAGGTGAAGACTGAAACAAGAGAAATTGAGTAATCCACCTAGGTCATTCATCTGGTTATTGTTATAGATTTGTATCATTTTCTCCTTTATTGAAACTGATTCACACCCCCAAGATTTAGCCTTGTGCTTGGTAAGCATGTAAGCCAGCCCTTGTTTTCTCAATAGGTGGATGAGCTAAGTTATCTGTCCCCCCACCTGTACTGGACATGAACCCAATAATCAGTACCCCTACTATCTACTTGGGACATGCATAACCCCTTCACTTATTTGTGAATGCATTTTAAAGCATGTCTTTAGAGGACTTTGTGCTTTTTCAGACATTGGCAAAAATTAATCTTGAAAATTACACACCAAAGTGTGTTCAGTAAATTAAGATACATTTTCTCTGACAGCATTTCGTCTAGGCGATGATTACAAACACTCTCTCCGCATTTTCTAAGTTGTCTTCTCTATGAGTAACTTGCAACAACTTGATTTAAGAGTGTACTTCCAATATTAATTTGACTACCGCTGCTCTTGCCTCAGAGAAATAGAGGCCTTTGGTCTTTAGGGCTTTTCATCAGAGCACCGTGTTTGGGGGCACTAAATTCTGTAAGAAATATTTATTGTGCCGTGTACTCTCTTGGGATCACAGCTTTCAATCTTTTGAAGTGCAGTTTGTCTCAGAACTTTGATTTTTACAAGTTTTGAATTTCATTTTATTGCCCTTTTTATTTTTTCCTTTCTTCGACAATTTTTTTTTAAGTAAAAAAAGGTGAAGTGGCAGCATTTCTCATAAAAGTGGCGGTTTTCCTGATTTTTTAAAAGAGGATTGGTCCAAAGGGAAATGTATGCAACAGATAAAAATACATATTTAATGCCAATCCAATCCTTTTTCTGTGATCTTTTTATTTCTTAAAACATTTTATTGCATGGCTAAGTAGTTTTGGTGACTCCTATATGGCCAAACTGAGATTACTGTTAAAATAAGCATATTATCACATTATAATTGTATTTATTTATACTAGTTTAATAATAATAAATTATTAATAACATACATTTCTATACATAAGCTGCCTTTCTTACATTTCATATAACCAACTGCATTCATTTCTAAGCACTGTCTTTAAAAGTACCTTAAACTGAATGGCATGAATAGTATGAAGTTTATAATCTCATCGTTCTGGAGGTCAGAAGGTCAAGATTAAGGTGACAGCATGTGTGCTCTCTCTGAAGGGGCTGTTCCAAGGCTTCACTCCTGGCTTTTAGTAATTCCCTGGTTTGTTGCTGGAGAATGCCAGTCTTCACATGGCATTCTCTGTTTTTGTGTGCACATGTGTGTTTTTCTACAAATTTTCCCTAAAGATAGCAGTCATAGAGAGTTAGGGGACCACCCTGCGCCACTATGACCTTACTTTAACTTAACTATATCTGTGACAACCCCATTCCAAATTTGGTCACTTTCTGAAATACTGCGGTGTTAGGACTTCAATATAGGGATTTTGGGGACTCATTTCAAGCTGTAATGAGACTCACACAAATGTCACCTCTTCCAAAGCCATCTTTGTTCCATCCACCATGTTACCTCAATTATATTTAAGCACTCCCTTTTTAAAAAAAGATTTATTTATGCATACAAGCTGCGTTTCAGGCTGTGAGAGTATTCACCAGAGACAGAGTGGGGAGCAGAACAGGCAGATCTACCGCAATACACTACTGAGGGGACGAGGCAGGAGAAGTCTGATGCACCACGTGGGAATCTCCCCTGCCAGGCATCAAACTTGAGCCTCAGCTGCAGACAGCTCCACAGGCTGTGCTTAACCCATTGCGCCACCAGGGAGGCCCATTTTAAGCACTCTCTCATGAACTGCGAACCTGCACAGTACTTCATTGATGCCATGTATATGATTTTTCTCATTTTCTAGCCTTTATGTCCTTTACTGTTAAGACATTTGACTGATAGCCATTGATATCACCAGGGTGATGCCCTAAGTATATTAAGTCACATAAATATAAAATAAATGAATGGAACAACTAAAATTTACATCGTCCTTTCTGATTAACAAATGTTTTCACATAGGTGATCTCACTTGAGCTTTAAAATAAGTATGTGAAGTATGTAGAAAGTCTCATCTCCACTTATGACTAGAAACTGAAACACCCCAAAAGGAAAACACCCAGAATTACATAGACATGTTGGGGACTGCATTCATACCCAGATATTGGACTCTGATCTGAGAGTTGTTTTCCCATTATGTTTTCATCACTTACAGAGATATTTTTATCTCCAAATTCCACCTCTGACATCCTAGTTAGTGATGCGAACTCACACACAGGGCTGTGGCTGCCCGCCATCCTCCTTTGATTCTAAGGCAACATGTCTAAGGATTTCCCAACCTTACATTCTTGAAGCTCTCATTTCCTCCTCCGCCTCCCCTCCCCCCCTTCTTCTTCCTTCTTCTCCTTCTCCTTCCCCTCCTCCCTCTCCTCCTTTCCCTCC